>SKCR01017208.1:0-35508 GCA_019454045.1 Zanthoxylum bungeanum | reverse complement strand
CTCAAAGCTATTAGAACTCAGGAAAATTCATAAAGTCGACAACGGTGCCGATATGTTCCCCAATGTTTTGCCAAAGGAGAAGCTTGAAATCTGTCATGCCATAGCCGGGATGACAAAACTCTCCACATAGTCAGAGTGGGGAGATTCAGAGAACTACGATTGGCTTGATCCCAACTCAGGGTATGTAGGAAGTCATACAGATACAGCCAGAGGTGGATCATTTTGAGGATTCGATTTGGATGATTGATGGTCGGCTCAGATTTTGGGGAAATCTTCACCGAGAGGGAGATTTATTGAAACAACTTGCATGAGCTTGCATGCATAAAAGAAATTGAAGACAACATGCAGAAGAGAACAAAGCACCGAAAACAAAGTTGAAAATTTTGGCAAGTTGGCAGCATGCTCCAGCTTGCATGCAAAACGAGTCTAAGACGTGTGGCACTGTTCACACGTCTATGACACTATAAATTGAGCCTTCAATTCCATTCTTCATTATCCCAGAAATCCCAAATTTGTAAGAATATAGAGTAAAGAGGGTTGAGAGTTTTTTGTAAAGCTTAAGGTTGTAAACTTTGTAATTCTTTGTTTGTGTGATAATAAAGAAGATTTTTCTCTCACATCTCCTCTATTGTGTGTGTTTTATCATAACACTTATAAAAGAAATTTGGCGGTTGCATGCTATTGTGAGGCTTGCATACTAAGGAAGACGGTGGGGTAGTTGAGGTTGATGAAGTAGAGAGACCGCGAGTCTTTGAAAAACTTTGTCAATAGGTACCACGACCTGATATTAGAGGTCGGGGCATATGAGTCTCCGGAGACTCTGGAAATTTTCAAAGGGGCCCTCAAGGCCGGGAGGTTATGGTCTCATCCGAGGATCCAGGAGATACCAGACTATGCCGTGATTTTGGAGCAAGTAAGGAAGTTTGTGTTGATGGAGGGAGATGAGAAGATCGCCCGAGGCGGGACTGTTAAGAAGGCAAGAGCACCCCGACAGGAAAACCCGTGGGATTTAGGCACGGACTTGAGCAGACCAGTCTCGAGGTAGAATGAGTTCATGACGATACCTCAGAAAAATTCAACGTAAGAGAGAAGAACGCCCGTCTAGGTCAACCATGTAGCCGGAGGGACGATGTAAACACTCCTGAATAGACCTATGGCCCAGATAGTTTGAGAAATCCAAGATAAAGGTCTATTGACTGAGCCCAACCCGATGAGGTTTTCCATTGAGAAGAGAGACAACATGGTTTATTGTGTGCACCATAATATGAAAGAACATACCATAAAAAGATTTAGAGACCTGCGGGAGCAGGTGGAGGACCTGGTAAGGAACGCCTACCTGAATGGGTGAATAGACCAAACAGCTATGATGGCCGAGCATCGCTGATAGCAACAGTCGTCAGGAACAAGTTGGAGGATCAATATACTAGGTGTATTCGATTGGTTTCCATAGTGCCTCATGCTTATTATGCTCATTTAATAGCTTTTCAGGCCTTTATTATATAAAGGGTGGGACACCTAGGGTTGAGTTGTCGAATGAAATGCATTGTCAGAATTTGGATGTTGACAGGTCTCTACCCACCTTTGGTGCTGATACCGAACAAGTTCCTCCTAAAGAAATTATGACTGTTGTTTGACTTGTCAGTCCTCAGTTTCTCCAAAGAGCTCAGTTTAGAAGGATATTGTTAAGAATTGTTCGAAGATGTTAATGAAGATATTTTCAGTAAGAATATCTCTTAGAATAACCCTCAAAGAGTTGTAAGATGGGCAGTAGATCCCCTAAATATGAATAAGACTTTCCATTTCTTAAATAAGAGCTTTGATCGGTGAAATCACACACGTAACGCAAGCGCACGTATCGCTCAAGTAGTATAAAATGTATCAATCCCACGAGGACTTAATATCTTAGCTATTAATTTATGACGTTAAATGCTTACGAGTATCTAATAGAATGATTGTTGTTTAGATGATGATTTTGGTCTGAAAACAAGTAAATAAAACAGTGCGAAAGTAAATTTAAGAAAAATTCAATATTAAGAAACTATCTAGGGTTGTGAATCCTTCCAATATCTTTTAAAGATGAAACGGTTGTCTTATGTTTGTGCAATATATTGGTTTATTAACCTGGATCACGAAATTATGCAAAAGCCTATTCTAATGGTCAGATGCAAACACCCAGTATAACCCAATTAATCATATTCCTATGTTAACTAAGTTACCTGAATTCATTAAGATTAAGTTCCAATTATGGCTACCCCCAACCGAAAGGTATATTCCTATCCAGTAAGGAAATCTACCTAAGAGTCTATTGCGCTAAGGTGAGATCGTGAGCTATTGAGTCTAAGGCTGAAACCTAAAATCTCTTTTCCAAGTTCATTTTAAGTTTACCAAATCAATCTTAGTAATGGCCAATTAACAAGAAACATTAAGCTTAAGGCTCAATAAATAAACCTTTATATTAACCAAAACGTAAAATAACCCCTTATAAACCGGTGATATTGGAATTCATCACAACCCCAAATATGATATTTAGTTACAACACATATCTAGGACTAGTAAATGACATAAAGTAAAGCTGGTAATTAAAAAGATAAATTAACAATAAAGAAAATGATGGGGTTAGATGATCCACTTTTATTACTTCTAATTTAGATATCTCCCTTATTATAATATATTAACTTTGCATGACATTACCAACCGACCATATAGGCGGTATCCTGATTAAGTAAAATTTATGATTAATTCCAACCGACCCTAAAGGTGGTATCCAATTTAGTCAGGTTAAAATCAATTTAATTAAGTCCAACTGACCATAAAGGTGGTATCCTATTAAGTCAGGTTTTAAAGTAGTTTATATATTATATTTAAGGGAGATTAATCTAAATTATAGTAATAAAAGCTTTACCCTTCATCCCAGCAGAGGGGAGTTACCTCATCATACTGGAAAGTAAAATAAAGACTGAAAAGTAAAATAAAGAAAGAACTATTGCTTAAAATAAAGATTATATACAAAAAGATATAAATAAACAAATAAGATACAATATTCTTAGTATTCTTAAAGAAATCCCCAGAAGAAGGTATGAATTTTCCTTCTGATTTCAGCTTCAATTTATAGGCAAAATTCTGCCTCACGTGTCACAACGCAGAATCCTTACCCGTCGCGACGCGCCGTTGATTTGATGCGATGAAGACACGTGGTTATCGAAAGAATTATTGGTTTGGCGTCGCGACACGTTAAGGGTTATGCATCGCGATGCGGGCTACACTGATGATTTCAGCGATGACGAGTGTCGGTAGGCTGCATAATTATGGCATGTCGCGATGCAAATGATGTTGTGAGTCGCGATGCGTGAACAGAAAGTTTTCCAATTTGTCCTTTTGCTCTGTTTTTCCCCGTTTAAGCCCTGATTTGATTCCAGAGAGTCATGTTATTTTATTTATCTACAAAATAACACAAAACATATCAAAATATTCACAAAACTCAAGAAACTATACAAAATATTAAGTTAAAGGGATGGTAAATACTGATATATTTTCCGCTTATCAAGCTTGATCATCTATGTTTGTCTATTATTTGAATGGGAAAGGCATGTTTAATATTCTTGTGAAAAACCTCATGATTGGAAGACATCAAAGGGTGAAGCACATGTGGGGAATACGCGAACCCCCTGCGACACACCAATCTCTGGTGTCATTATCAAACCCATGGGGTGGAGCATCACTACCCAATTACTTGCACCTTTGAGGAATTTAAGCATAAGGACCTGTGTGACGTTTGGCACCTCTGGTATCCATAGCACATTTGGAGAACGAGTCGGCGTGGAGTTTGGTGGCTCAAGGTAATCATAGCACGTTTGGATGGCTGTGGCTTCGGTACTACGGTACCTCTGGGTTTGCATAGCACGTTTGGATGGCTGTGGCTTAGGCCATCCTATTTCAAAATCGTAGGAGCATAGTACAAGGAATGCCTGGGGATCTCCATGGAATTTGCAAACTCGGGGCCTAACTAATATGGGAAGAATCTCATGGCGTTGGCCGCCCCCAAGATCTGTAGCTCGATTCTCTGGGACGTTGAACTGTGAGGTTCAAAATTATTATTTTTGGTAGCATGTGCAGGACGCTGTCTCAGGCTCCCTTGATCATTTGATGATATGTTTCCATTCTAGAGTGTTATGATCACTCTTGTAATGCCTATAATTGTTCTTGGGTGCTTCATTGGTGGTGGCTTGGATTGGTGTTGTGATTAATTTGATTAATGTTGAGAAAGTTGGATTAAAGCATGAAAAATTGATATTTTGTTACAAAATCAGATCTAAAAACTGGGTTTATTGTGATGAAAATAATATTATATGAATTTATTGGATATGTTTTGGGTGTTGGAACAATTACCGAAAATTATTTCGGAGTTGAAATATACGAAAACGGCAAAAAACAGCGTTACTACGTGACTTTTGAGCCAACCGGGTGACAGCTGCCCAAACAGTGAATTGGTCACTGTTCGGGCAGCCCATGAACTACCCTAGTGTTGTTGGGGCTGAGCTGGGCAGCCCTCATGTACATTGGGTAGTCGGTTCAGTCAAAAACTTGTTTTATGCCATTTTGCGAAAAATTGTTTTCGTAAAAGTTTTGCAATGTTTCTTAACTATTTATGTCGTTATTTGACATCAAATAAATATGTTTAGGTGAAATATGAATGAATTATTCATATTGGATATTGAATAATTTATTTCGTAATTTAAAAAAGTTTTAAAATTACGATTTCACTCGAACCACGAGCTTCCGCTGCACCCGCGTCAAAACCCCAACATCACCATGCCCCGAGGTGAGATCGTGAACTATTGAGTCTAAGGCTGAAACCTAAAATTCCTTTGTCAAGTTTTTTTTTAAATTTACCAGATCAATCTTATTAATGGCTAGTTAACAAGAAGCATTATGCTTAAGACTCAATAAATAAACCTTTATATTACCTAAGTCATAAAATAACCCCTTTTATAAACCTGTGATATTGAAATTCATCACAACCCCAAATATGGTATTTAGTTACAACACATATCTAGGACTAGTAAAGACATAAATAAAGTAAATGACATAAAGTAAAACTTGGAAATTAAAAAGGTAAATAAAGCAATAAATAAAATATTGGGATTAGAGAATCCACTTTCATTACTTCTATTTTAGATATCTCTCTTATTATAATATATAAACTTTGCATGACATTACCAACCAACCATATAGGCGGTATCCTGATTAAGTCAAATTTATGATTAATTCCAACCGACCATAAATGCGGTATCCAATTTAGTCAAGTGAAAATCAATTTAATTAAGTCCAACAGACCATAAATGTGGTATCCCATTAAGTCAGGTTTTAAATAGTTTATATATTATAATTAAGGGAGATTAATCTAAATATTAGTAATAAAGGCTTTACACTTCATCCCAGTAGTGTGGAGTTACCTCCTCATACTGAAAAGTAAAAATAAAGACTGAAAAGTAAAGTAAAGAAAGAAATATTGCGTAAAATAAAAAATTAAATACAGAAAGTTGTAAATAAACAAATAAGATACAATCTTCTTAGTATTTTTAAGGAAATTCCCAGAAGAAGGTATGTAATTTACAAATGAAATGGCTTGGTATTTATAGGCAAAATTTAGCCTTCACCAATTTCTCCACCAATTTCTCCACAATTTTCTCCACTAATTTCTCAACCAAGCATGACACCAAACATGACACAAAACATGGCACCCATGTTTGGTGGAATTTTGACAATTTTCATTTTTTATTTTATTTTAATTTTTTTGTTTTGAAAATGACTTTAATAATTACACATAACACACTTCCGGATGTTTTATCAATTTCGGTCATGGAAAATTCCGAATTCGAAATTATTATGAACTTCAAAGTTGTAGATCTTTAAATCTTATTTAATTTGGAACTTGAATTACCTCAATCCGATTTCGAAGTAGAAAGTTATGATCAAACTACGAAAATTAAGCAAAGTTGAAATTTTCGAAATTATACTTCGTTAGAACGCCATTTCAAGTTTCCAACCTCCAAAATCCAAATGTCAAGTCCAATTTTTGCCCTTATTTGTTCTATATTTAGTCCTGATTGATTTCATTGAGTCCCAAAACTTTATTTATCTACAAAACACTAAAAAACACATCAAAATATTCATAAAACTCGAGAAACCATACAAAATATTAAGTTAAAGGGGCGGTAAATAGTGATATATTTTCCGCTCATCACTAACCCTAAAAATCTCTAAAATGCCTTAACAATAGTAGAGTAGTAAGTTTTCAAGCACAACTAAAAAGAAATACATCCGCAAAACCCAGAAAGAGCATACTCACACATATACACAAACAACATACATAAACCCACCTAAATGACCCACCCTCATACCACCATTATCGCAATAATCCCCAGAAATCATAGCACAAACACAAGCATTCGTAACAACATAAAGTAACAAAAACATAGAGTAAAAAGAAAAGTGTTCATAGAAGAACTTGATTGGTTTGAAGGGAGATTCTGAGATGCTGATGAAGACGGTGGAAAAGTGAAGTTGCAGTTAATGGGAAAGGCTTTGAAGTTCTTTGGAAGAGGCGAATTTGTTAGAAGAGGATAATGGCGTGTGGTTGGCCTTTAAATAGGCATCTCGGGTTGATCTTCATCGTTAGATTGAGACAAGTGGCCCGAATCAGTGCCAAGTGTGGCAGATGGTCTCATCGATTGAATTTCAAGTAGAGGGATGAGATTTGAACGATTGTTCAGTCAACATCCAACTATTTAATTATATTTGGTTTTAGCTCGCAAGCCATGGGAGCGCGACGCATGGTGTCTCAGGGAGACGAAGCGAGTAAATCCTAGAATGATGTGATTGGCATTTAAAGATGGTAATATTAGTAACACGATTCCCAAAGGACGATTTAAGAGCTCGAGAGAAGTATTCAATGAAGCAACCGTTACCAAGACAAAACAACCTCTTGACCATATACAAGATCCCGACCTGATGAGGGTGTAGTTTGATTGATAGCAAGATCCAGACCCGATGATTGGGGATCAATCCACATCACCACACCATTATAGTTCCCGGCATCAACTCGCAGACTCATTGATACCGAGAACTAGGGGACAAATATTGACGGTGATTTCCTGACCCGAGAAAAGAAAAAGTATGAAGAAAGGTATAGAAGAGATTTTCACTTCCCGAACAAGGGGCCTAGACCCAAGAGGTATAGGCATCTGGCCCAACGAGAAGATCAAAAATAGTTTGCACTTGATGACCAACCCGAGGTGGAAAGATGTTCAGGGAATATGAGGGGAGTAACGGTCTCGGCACCGACCTGACCTAATAGGATAGGTCGATCATTGCAGTCGACCATATCAACTCATTGGTCCGAGGAGGTAGATTGCGGTAATGGCATTATATTCAAGTCCATATGACGTAAGCCCTAAATGGAAGTTCGGGTTTACCAAGGTCTAATGGGATAGAAGCAGGCCAGTGGCTGATGGAATGGAGCAGGGCTGCAAGCTTAAAATAGCATAGGGGTGGTTCGAGTACAGGCTGGCATTTTGGTATAGCGTGTAACAGTTGCCAAAAATAGCATGATTTAATGAGATTTAGTTGGCAAGTCGTAGGGATGTCTGGCAGCTGGGCTATAATTTGTAGGGTAATTGGGAAAAAGAGCCTACGCAATAATGACTTAGCAGCGTAGCGAACGTCACAAAGTTAGTATAATTGTGGAATTTCTCTTAGTATATAAAGAGGTGGAGAGTTCATTGTAAATGGTTGATTAATTTTATTCATACGCACTTGTAACTGTAATAGAGAAAAAGAATCATGAGCAAGATAAAGAAAAGAAGTCGGTCAGACCCGATCCAGTAATAAAAGTTTCATTTCCTTTTGTGCCCGTAGACATAACTTGGATCCATTCTGCCGATTCACGTTAAATCATTTGTTTTGTCTGTGTGCTTTTTTCTGTCTGCTAAGTTTGCATTTGGTTCCCAACAAACCAAACAAATTCATTGCTTGGGAGAGATTTGTTCAAGGAGTGATTTTCCCGAATTACCCATGGAACGAAAAAACAGCCGTCAACATAAGCATACCTGCAACATCTTTACTTCTTATATTGCCTCCCCGGACTGATCTCGAATGAGCTAAGCTTGACATCAGCATTGTTGGCGCTTCAGCGGAAACAGAATTGAATTTTCCTCTATCCCTAATTTCCTCCAACAGATAATTCGGATGAGCCATGGATCTTTTTCTGTGTATATCGGGGTCTGGCTGTGAGCAATGTGTTTGAAACAGTTAGAATGAAATTAAAGAACAAAAAACTCTTGCAGTATTTGTTGAAAGATTATAATCGAGGCATCTATGACTAATTAGAGAACATGATTACTTTGGAAGGCAATAGATTTCTAACCTTGAGATAGAGCCAATCATTTGTATACTCATCAAATTCTGCAACCATCGCAATTACAAATGACTGCTAAAAACATTTTGTTTTCATAGATTTCTATTGTAAGCTGCAATGGCCTTAATAGATTTCTAACCTTGTCAGTTCAACTACACCTTTTTTTTTTTTTTTTTTTTTTTTTTTTTTTTTTGTGGAAAAGTTAATGCTCACCTCAACTGAGTTATATAACTAAATTAGATTAAAATACTTAAATTAAAGAAAAAGCTTCCAACAATGAAAAATATAAATATATATAAATCCAGAATTATATTATGGATTTTTCCTACATGCCTGTGCTCCCAATGCAATATTATATAAACTTTTTTTTTTTCTAGAAATTAATAAAAACACATGAAAGATTGTTGATATAACCAATAAGAAGTCCAATACCTTAGAGGTTGAATCTCATTCGAATGAGGAGATTCGCGTAACTCCTTCAAGAAGATTGGATAATGATAACATAGGTATGTAAAATCTCTGATTATAGTACAACTTCCTTTAATAGTTCCCCATGTTTCATCCTAATTGTTGATACAAGTAAACAGAAACAAGAAGTAAAAATAACTATCTTTCAATGAACCAAGCAAGAAATAAAATTTAAACATGGAAGCTACTTCAAAATTTTACCACCACACAATTGGAAGAATATCTCGAATTCATTGTCTTATCTCTAAAGGTTTCAAAAGTTGATACCCAATCTATTAATTAGTCATGCAATTACCAAAAAATAAAAATAAACTTATACTATTAATCAATTAAAAAAACCATAAGGAAAATACTGATCCTTAATTAAATTCACTACAAATACAAAACTATACTATAGAAAAAAGAGAAAAAAAAATACAAAAGATATTATTTTTTATAGAAGACACATTTAACACCGAGACAAATCAAACCTTAGAATTACAATTTTAGAAAGAAATCAGTGACAAAGGAATAAAATCACTGATTTACATATCAAAACTCTAACTAGGTGATGATTAGTAACTTCACTCCAATGCATATTACATGATATCTTTTGTTGTGATTCTTTGATCACTGAAGAGTGTTTGTGAGGAAAATCGAATTCTGTTACTACAAGAATAGACTTTACAAGTATTACAAATTTTACTAAAACCCCACTCTCTCTTACACTCTCTAAGATTTATTCACTTGAAACTTAATATTTGGGATGCCTAAAGCTCACAAATGAGCTCTGTATTTATAGAAAAAATCAAGCTCACAATTTCAACACATGATAACTCTGTATTTAGTGCCCACCGAAAGTAGTTTGGAAATTTGCTCAAGATTTCCACGAACTTTATCTTCCACCGAAATTTGCATGGCAGCTCTCCTCTCATGCATGACAGCTGGACTTTACAATTATCCCCCTCTAGCTGCATCCGAAACGATTGTCATCTGACAGCTATCCCTGCTATATCTCTGCACAGCTCTAACTTGTCCCGACTAACCACTTTTGTTAACATGTCAGCTGAATTATCATTTGTATGGATCTTTACTAGTCTCAATAGTTGTTGATCCATCACCTCGTGTATCCAATGATAGCGAATATCGATGTGCTTCGTCCGAGAATGGTACATTATATTCTTGCTCAAGTCCAGATCACTCTGACCGTCACAATGTATCTTGTATTCTATCTGCTTGATCCCTAATTCTTAGAGAAAATGATTTAACCACAACATTTCCTTTCCTGCTTCTACTGTGCAATATACACAACTTTTATTGTGGATAATGCAACACATCTCTGTAATCTTGACTACCATGAAACAGCTCCCCCTGTAAAAGTGTAGATAAAACCTGATGTAGATTTTCTACCATCAAGATCTCATGCCATATCTGAATCTATATAGCCTTCCAAGATTGGATCATCTCCCTCGTAGCACATACATAACTTCAATGTATCATTGAGGTATCAGAGAATCCATTTGACTGCTTCCCAATATTGTTTTCCTGGGTTAGAGAGAAAAAAACTCATGGTACCCACTGCGTGAGTAATATCTGGTCTTATACATACCATAACATATATTAGGTTTCCAACTGCTGAAGAATATGACACATATGACATCTTCTCTTTCTCTTTCTTGGATGAGGGACATGAACTCTTGCTTAATTTGAAGTGGTGTGATAGTGGAATGCTGATAGGTTTGGCATTCTGTATATCGAATCTCCTGATTATCCGTTCAATATAACTCTTTTGTGAAAGCCACAACATTTTGTTCTGTCTGTCCCGAACTATTTTCATTCCCAAAATTGACTAAGTTGGTCTTAAGTCTTTTATGTCAAAAGACTTAGAGAGTTCATTCTTCAGCTGGTTGATCTTCGCTGCATCTTGTCCAACGATCAACACGTCATCTACATATAGCAGAAGAGCAACGAAATTTCCATCCAGAAACCTTTGAATATAAACACACTGGTCCGCTGCTGTTCTTTTATAGTTTTGACTTATCATGAACGAGATAAACTTCTTGTACCACTGCTTTAGTGTTTGCTTGAGGTCGTGCAAACAAGGTTCTATTTTCTTAAAATATTGAAACCATCTGGCTGCTTCATGTAGATTTCTTCATGTAGATCACCATGAAGAAATGTTGTCTTTGTTAGGGTTGGTGCTCTGAGCGCCAATTTTATTATGTATTTCCCTGTAAATACTAATGTAACATTTTATTACGAATAAAATAAATAGTTTCTATTATATAACATCCTCTTTTATATGGTAAAGATGTAACAGATCTTAGAATGATTAGCTATGATACTGTTGCAAAAGCATCGCAACTAACATTGAGTTGTATCATGACGTTGTCATTCTTAGACAGTTCCTGGTCAAGGTTTACATTACTTGGCCAGTAAAGTAAACCCATTGAGACTGGTACATGTCGTATATTGGAATCTTGAATTTCGATGGTTTCTTAATGAACCATATGTTAGACAATTATGACCTATAGCGTCACTATTTGTAAAAGACATTGTGGTTTTTGTACAAATTAACTATGTAGCAATGGAAATTGCATTTTATCATTTTGTAATTTGATTACTTAAATATATAAATGATAAAAGTCCATATGATTAGTTCCAGATTATAAGATATGAGACAGTATCAATCCATAAAGGTTTAATCATTAAATATCCCTAGTCGTAGTATTATAGAGACTGGACATCGAAAATGCGGAATAGACTAGTATTGCACTTGTGCGTGTTATGGAAGTGTAACGACATAGTTCTAATATAATTAAGTATTGGATACTTGTGCAAGTGTGATATGAGGTTATATTTACCGATGGTACGGAAACAGCTTCGCTCTGGATAGACCCCGCGGAATCCCATTGGTAGTATGACTATGTTTCTATGAGAATCCACATCAGGGTAGGTGTATTTGGTCTTAACCTGAGACTTGCATCGCTAGTACTTACGACAATCAATACACTTTGGTTTTGGTCGTCCAGGACTTTAACAGGTTCTGTGTACGCCTATTCTGGGTTTATTGAGAATCGTAGTGTATTGGATGTGATGTCAAGATGAAAATATCACTTCACTCATATGGAGATGATGATCACGCAAGGATACATAACTATTACTCTAATTGGTTGCAACCATCGGGATAATATGACATGGTCATGATTATCCGATTAAAGAGACTAGTTGCTTGTAATCCGATATATGCTTCGTACGGGGTAGACAATATTCCAGCCCTAGGCCTTGCATGTGACATCTAATACTGGATCGTAATACGCAATACTACATATACTGCGCCTGATATAGATTATATATTCCATTAAGAATATTTCTGGAGAATTGGGTAGGCACAGTGCTTTGCTAGAAGCCAACCATGTCTTGTAAATCGGTAAAATTGTTGTACGAGGTACGTACGTGTTCGGATAGTCCGACGATCGGATTTACTACCAACATATCTAGGGATCTCTTGGGTCGCTTCCCGAAGATTCACCGATGACGTATGATTCGAGCATAATTAATCTGTGATTAATTACGGAGAGATTTTATCTATGATAAAATACTATTTGAAGAGAGAGAACGATTAATTTGGAATTAATCGATAAAATAATATATTCGATATATTAAACGAAATTAGATTTCGATGCGGAATTAAAATTAGATTTTAATTCGGGCAAACGAATTAATTTAGAATTAATTCGCTAGCGACGTGAATAGTAATTTTGCTTGGCATTATTATTTAATTAAATTTGATTTAATTACGTCGCAACGGAAAATTCGTTAATTCAGAATTAGCGAACCCGAGCCCGGGAGTGTTTGCGGGCCCACTCGGATTTCGAATCAAGTGGGCCCACAAGTCACATCACTAGTCACATCACTTGTCACTTTAAGTGTGGGTTTTGGTGAAGTTGGTGATAACTTGTATGACACACCAAGTTGTGTAATAGATGTGATTGACTTATACCAAATATTTGGTATATCTAATTTAGATTTTTGAAATAAAAAATTAACAAGTCAACACTCACACATCTCTCTCTCATTCACGCCACTTTGAAGAAAATTTACTCTCTCCAATTTCTTCCATTGCCGTGAGCTTAAGGAGGAAGAAGAAGATTTGTTGTAAATCATCTAAAGGCTAGCACCAACAAGGAATCATTCAAAGGTGATAGGGAAACCAATCTAAGAGCTTGGAATCCTCTAAAATCTTGGAGCTTGTTCATCTTCAACAAATTGGGACCTTGGCCGTGACTTCTACAAGGACAAGGATAAATTTTTGTTATCAACACTTCCATAATCCGTTCATTGTAAGTATGATTCCGCCATACTTCTTTATGTATTCACATGTTTTATGCTTAAATACGATCTTGGGAATGCCTTAGAAACCAAAAATGGTATCATAGAGCCTAATTTGAGCATGAAAAAGATTAGGGTAAAATTTGGGTAAAATTGATTTGAGCATGATTTGATAAAATTGATTGATTGAGTATGCTTGAATGATGATAACTTGGAGTTATGCATGATCAATTTGAAGAAAATTCAATTGGATTAATTTTCCCTAATTTATGTATGTTGGCCGAATGCAACATTAGCCCTAAAGTCATGGTATTTTTGGTTTTTGATCATTGGATGAGTTGAAAAACATGGTTATGTTGATTTGAGATTCAATCGGATTGAAATTGGAATCGAATGTAAAAAACCCCAAAAATGCCGTGAGCTATGGAGCATGATATGAGATGATTTTTTATTTCAAAATGTTGGACATGAGTTGAACAAATTAATACATGATTAATTGATTAAATTAGTATTTTGGAAATATTAATTTAGATAATTAATTGATGTAATACACTTTAATGAATTGAATTTTGAAATTTAGAAAATTAAAATTTAATTAGTTGGGCTTAATTTAGAATTGGGCTTAAATTGTTGTTTTTGGGCCTAATGGGCTTGGTTGGGCCAAGTTGGTTTAGGACAATTGGATTGGATCCAAATTGGGCCTAAATCATTCCATTAAGTCCAAATATGACAAATGGGCCTTTTATGTTTAATTGGGCCTTATGGGCCTAAATTTGTTTCTTGGCAAATAGGGTGATTCCTTTATTGGGCTTTGGTATTTGGGTTTGACCAATATTGACCAAAGTCCATGCCTTAAGAAATTAATTGAAAGCCCATTGGACTTTAATTAAACTACATTGGATGTAATTGGGCTTTGAGACCCATTTAAATTAGATTTGGAATCTAAGTCGTAAATGCACATTAAAAAGTGTAGTTATTTAATTTGGAATTAAATATGGAATTAGTATTGAATAAGAATTAAATTAGATTTAAATTGTAGTTCGATATAATTCAAGGATTCGTACTTTGAGTACTTATTCTTAAACGAATTGGACTCGCGCAAAATCAAATTGTTGTTTGAACATTGGATGATCACTTTATTCAAGATTAATTAATTGGATTAGATTGATTGAATAACATGCTTTGTGTGAATACATGGATGTGTTGAGTGAATAATGTATATCAGATGGATATTAGAAGGGAAATGACAATTTTGGAAATTGTTGTAAATTTAGAATTTATTAAATTGGATTTGCGTGTCCAGCCTTATCTCTTGATTCTTTGTATTTATATTCTCACCTAATTCCCCTCAATGTTAATGAGGTTTCTTTTATTGTATTATGTAATTGGGTAGAAGTAAGAATAGTGCTAGCCGGGAAGAGGAAATGGAGTGATTTGTTCTAGGAACAATCTGTGAGATATCCATCCACATATCATTATTAATTTATTTCCGTGCCTTATTATGCTTTTAGAATGCATGCTTATGGGTGTATGATGAGACCTAACAAAGATAATAAATTGGTTGCCAATTTACGTGAAAAACCCTCAACAAAATATTAAGCGTTTTCCTTCTATTGAGTGATTCTTACTCAAGATCCAAGATTGGCACTGGTTTGTTGGCCAAAGTCAAGACCTTTGTCCATCGCGGATGTGTTTGAATCATGAAGGCTTTGTTCCATATCGTGTGTCTTGTCCAAGTTGTATTTTTTTGGCCAAAGTCAAGATCACTTCTTGTCCATCGACATCGATTACGAAGCTTTCCAAAGTCAATGAGTTCCGCTTAACTGGAATCATTAAGCTTGTTGTGCCAAAGCCAAGGCTTAGTTGATTCAGAGGAAAAATGTTAGGAAAATATATTGGATATATAGGCATATATATTGTATATATGTTTCGGACTTGGAGGTCCACCTACCGGATCTAGGAATTGGATGAGATCCAATTGATCTTAGAGATCTACCTAGTTAAATATCATACAGCTTGTTGTTGGACAGTTATGACCCATAGCGTCACTATTTGTACAGATCATGGTGTTGTTGTACAAATTAACTATGTGACAAAGGAGATTGCTCTCTTATCATTTGTGATTAGATCACTAGATGTATAAATGATAGGATGTCCTTATGATTAGTTCCGGATTGAGATGATATGAGACAGTATCAGTCTTCGAAGGTTTAATCATTAAATATCCCTAGTCGTAGTATTATCGAGACTGGACATCGATAATGCAGAATAGACTAGTATTACACTTGTGCGTGTTATGGAAGCATAACAACATAGTTCTCATATATTTGGGTATTGGATACTCATGCAAGTGTAATAGGAGGTTGTGTTTTACCGATGGTATGGAAAATAGCTTCGCTCTGGATATACCACTCGGAATTCCATTGGTAGTATGACTATGTATCTATGGAAGTCCGAAATCAGGGTAGGTGTATTTGGTCTTAACCTGAGACTTGCACCGCTAATACTTGCGACAATCAATATGCTTTGGTCTTGGTCGTCTAGGGCTTTAACAGGTTCTGTGTACGCCTCTGCTGGGTATATTGAGAATCGTAGTGTATTGGGTGTGATGTCAAGACGGAAGTATCACTCCAGTCATAGTGGAGATGATGTCACGTAGGATACGGTACTAGTGCTCTTAAGTACTGCAGTCATCGGGATGATATGACTAGGTCATGTTCGTCCGACTATAGAGACTAGTTACCAGATATCCGACATATGCTTCGTACGGGGCAGACACAGTTCCAGCCCTAGGCCTGGCACGTGACATTCGATACTGGATCGCAATACGCAATACTACGTATACTAAGCCTGACATAGATTATATATTCCAGTAAGAATATTTCTGGAGAATTGGGTAGACACGGTGCTTTGCTAGAAGCCAAACATGTCTTGTAAATCGGTAAGCACGTGGTACGAGGTACGCACGTATTCGGATAATCTGATGACCGTATTTACTACCAACATATCCAGGGATCTCTTGGGTCGCTTCCCAAAGATTCACCGATGACAGTTGATTCAAATTAGAATTAATCTGGGATTAATTAAGAGAGAGAATTAATCTGGGATTAATTAAGAGAGAGAAAATTATTCTAGGATTAATTGAGGTATTATTTAATCTGGGATTAAATGTGTTCAGAAGAGAGAGAACGCGATTAATTTGGAATTAATCGGTAAATAAATTTAATAGTTAAATTTGATTTTTCTATTTAATTTATTCGTATGGGCTAAAATTAATATATCAGATATATTAATATGAATTGGATTTCGTTACGAAATTAAAGTCGGACTTTAATACGAATGAACGAATTAATTTAGAATTGATTCGTAAACGACAATCGTAATATATTTGCGAGACATCGTTATTTAATTAAATTAGATTTAATTATTTAGCGACGAGAATTCGTTTAATCGAATTAAACGCATCCGAGCCGCGGCAAATGTTCGTAGAGACATTTGAATTTTGAATTCAAATTTGGGGCCCACTTTAAATGTGGTAGTTGGGAGAGTGGTTGGCATTTATGCCATACCATCCACTTTCCAACCACCTTGGAATGGTTTTGGCAAAACTATTTACCCAACCACATTGTTTAGTTGAAAAGGGTAAATTGGCTTTTACCAAAACCCTTCTCTCTCTCTCATTTGTGTATGCATCACACAAAACACACTTGGAACAAAATGAAACCCTAGAAGACACCATTTGGGCGTGAGTTTCATCCTCCATGGGCGTGAGCTTCTTGTCTTCCTCTCTTTGATTTTGTTGCAAAATCAACAAAGCTAGCACTTGTAGAAATCAACTAAGGTGATAGAGAAACCAACTCAAAGCTTGGAATCAACACATAGGTTGGATCTTGGAGATCTTCATTCAAAACTCAAAGCTTGGAATCAACAAATGAAGGATCTTGGAAACCAACTCAAAGCTTGGAATCAACAAAGGAAGGATCTTGGAGATCTTCTTCTCAAAATTTTAAAAGCTCAAATCCATTCAATGTAAGTAATTTCGCAACTTATAATGAATTTATGAACACCTTTTCTTGCTTATTAGATCCTTGGCATGTTCTAGGAACACTAACAATGGTATCAAGAGCCAATTTTAAGCATGAAAATTTTAGGGTTCATGAGACTAAAATTTGGGGCTTTTGTATTTTGAGCATGATTTCTTCAAATTGATGCTTCGAGCATGCTTAGAATATGATAACTTAGAGTTATGCATGATTACATTTGAGATAAATTGATTGGATCAAAATTTAATTTTCCCTTAGTGTGGCCGAAACTGTTGTAGCAGTGGACTGCATGTTTATTTTTTTTTTTTGTAACATGAAATGATGTGTTTAAATGCATGTTTAAATGTTGATTGTTGGTTTGATTGGATTAGAATCAAAGTCAATAATGTTTATGTTAAAATCAAAGAGCATGTTGAGCATGAAATGATTTGTTTTGGATTCAATTTGTGTTGAGCATGAAATGATGTGTTTTGGCTTCAATTTGTGTTGAGCATAAATTGATGGATTAAGCCTGATTAATTAAGTTAATTGGTATTTTGGAAATATTGAGTTTAATTAATTAATCATGGCTAATACACTTTAATTAAAGTAATTGTGATATTTGGAATATTATAATTATGTTAATAAGCCTTTAATTATGAATTGGGCTAAAAGTGTGTATTTGGGCTTAATGGGCCTGATTTGACTAAGCTTGGTTTTGGACTTTTGGATTGGATCCAATTGGGCCCAAAACCAATTCCATAAAGTCCAAATACATCACTTGGCCCTTTAAAGAATTTAATTGGGCCTAATGGGCCTAAATTGATTTGTTGGCAATAAAGTGATTCCTATTGGGCCTTGGCATTTTGGGTTTGATCCATTATGGCCAAAGCCCATGCCTTAAGAATTAATTAAAATCTTATTGGACTTTAATTAAAATGACATTGGATGTTATGGGCCTTTGAGACCCATTAGATTGGATTTGGAATCCAAGTCTTTAAGGCTTATAAGTAAGTGTATATATTTAATTTGGAATTAAATTGGAATTAGTATTGAATACAAATAATTGGATTTAAAGTTGTAGTTCAATATAATTCAAGATATACTTTGAGTATTTATTCTTAAACGAGTTGGACTCGCGCAAATCAAATCATTGTTTGAACATTGGATGGTCATCAATCAAAGATTAATTAATTGGATTACATTGATTGAATAACATGTTTTGAATGAATACATGAATGTGTTGTATGAATATTGTATATCAGATGGATATTAGAAGGGCGAGGGCAATTTTGGAAATTGTAATAAATTTAGAATTTATTAAATTGGACCTGCGTGTCCAGCCTTTTATCTCATTTCTCATTGTATTTCTCTTCTCACCAATTCCCCTCAATGTAATGAGGTTTCTTTATTGTATTATATAATTGAGTAGAAGTTAGAATAGTTTTCTAGCCGGGGAGGGAAGGAGTGATTTGTTCTAGGAACAATTTGTGACATATCCATCCGCATATCATTATTAATTTATTTATTTATCACGCCTTTATGCTTTTAGAATGCATGCTTAAGGGTGTATGATGAGACCTAATTAAAGATAATAAATTGGTTGCCAATTTACGCGAAAAACCCTCAAACATATTAAGCGTTTTTCCTTCCAAAGTTGGCATTGGTTTTTGGCCAAAGTCAAGACCTTTGTCAATTGTGGATGTGTTTGAATCATGAGAGTTTTGTTCCATATCGGTGTCTTGTCCAAGTCGTGATTTGTTGGCCAAAGTCAAGATCACTTCTTGTCCATCGACATTGATTACGAAGCTTTCCATGTCAATGGATCCCGCTTAACTGGAATCATTAAGCTTGTTGTGCCAAAGCCAAGGCTTAGTTGATTCAGAGGAAAAAGGTTAGGAAAAAATATTGGATATATTGGCATATATATTGTATATATGTTTCGGACTTGGATGTCCACCTACTGGTTCTAGGAATTGGATGAGATCCAATTGATCTTAGAGATCTACCTAGTTAAGTATCATACAATTTGTTAGCCAAAGTCAAGATTGTGTGTTATTTAACGGGATCTTATCCCACTAGGAAACAAGGTTTCCCGAGTACTCAACAGAGGGTTAGAGGCTTACCGAAAAATAGTGGGAGGCTAGTATTGAATTTGCAATATTCGTTTAGATACTTGCCATACGCGCTCAATCAAATATCATTAGTCAAATAAATTAAATTTTAGTTGGACTAATATTTAATAGTTGTTTTAATTTAATAGTTAGACTGTATTCAAACTACTTCATTTATAGTTGATTATATAATTGGATTATAGTAATCAATATATTTGAATTTTACCCTTCATTTATAGTTGATTATATAATTGGATTATAGTAATCATATATTTTGAGTTTTACCGATCATTTATAGTTGATTATATATTGGATTATAGTAATCAATATATATATTTGATTTTAACCAATAAAATTGTAATTAGTTATATAGTTAGACTATAGTAATCATTACATTAGATTGTACCCGAAATCGTTGATTGGATAGTTAGACTATTGGAATCAAGATAACTGAAATATTAGTGTTTAAAACATAATCCTGGGTGAAAATGTGTTTAAACGACTTTAATTTTCAAATTGGGAATAAATTTCAGGATAGTCCCGAAAACTAAGAAGTTACTTTATTTGATAAAATAACAACTTAGGCCTAAGCCCGGAGTTAAGCAAATAGTAGAGCATGATATTTGGAAGAGTCATGTGATGATAACTTTAGTGCTTAATCCATTATGCTTGCCATAAAGACTCCTTAATTTCCTAATCAGAACTAAGGATTAGATCCTTAAAGTATGATGAAGAAATTGAAGGATCTTCATAGATATATTCTTAGATCTTAGAAAATTGCAATTAATAACTCTTGGAGAGTTAATGGCCATTCTCAATGAGACAATGCCAAAGTTTGCAATAAGGCAAGTAGCGCAAGGCGCATCTTACTTCAATATTCTAGAAGGCCAAGGCTTGGCAAAGGCTTCTAGAATGTAGAAAATGGCAAAAGAGAAATCATTATAGTCTTCTAGGAAGATAAAGGACATATCCCAAGATGTCTACCTAAACTGTGGCAACGGAGTCATTGAAGCATGATTGCCGTATGGACAAGGCAGACATAAAGGAAGTGAAGAGGGGCAAGGCTCTGGCTTCAACCATGTTTGTCATAAACATGTTCACTAATAGTATTAAAATTGAATTTTAGATACTAATGTGATATATGTACTGATGTGCAGAATCTGCTATGAGCAGGATACTGACTTCAAATGAGATTAATTTGCGAATAGAAACGGGATGACAATCACTGTTTAAACCGTAGATACCTAAGTTTAGGAACTACCCTTCGAGTATGTACTTAAATTAGGAAACTGTTAAATGTAAGTTTGACTAGAAACATTTATCTCTATATCGTGTATAACTTGTTGCGAGTATACCTTTATATTCTAGAACACAAAATGTTTTATTTTATAAAGATGATATAGAGATAAACACATTAAATGTGAATAACAGTATTTATATTTTGAATATAAATAAATCTCAAACATATAACATGACAAACAAGTAGCTCAAACTGATTTGATCAGATGAGACTTATTTGTGGCAGTACTGTCTGGGACACATTAAATAAGACTCGTATATCCACACTTTTGAAGAGTGGATACTAGGACGGATTTGATTCCATTCAAATAAAGTCTACGAATCTAGTTTATTAGGTAAAGTACCTAAAATAACTTTTACTTGGTAGAAGTGCAAGAGCCACCGATCTGTTAGCCCTTTTCATAGTGAAGCAAATGGGCCCATGTCTAGCTAGGCTACAGGTGGATATGAATGTTTCGTGACCTTATGGATGTGGCATCGCGTTATGGTTATGTGATTCTTTTGAAACACAAATCGGAAACTTTTAGAGTTTCGACACGAAATAGACGAACAGATCAGCTAAAATATTAAAACATCACGGTTTGACCATGATGAAAATACTTAAGCAGTAAGTTTCTCATATACTTGAAAGAGTATAGTATTCTTTCAATGAGGACTCCTCCCGGAACACGTCAGTTTGACGGTGTGTCCAAACTGAGAAACCGAATTTTGTTGGACATGATAAGGTTATCATGAGTCTCTCTGAGCTACCATTTTCCTTCAAAAGGGATAAGCATTAACATGCAATACTTATTTTGAATAAGGTTCCATAAAAATCTGCTTGACAGATTCATATTAGATATGACAGGAAAGAAACTGGGCTTTCTCACTCCTGATGATTTGGGAATGCTAGGCATACGTTTGGATGATACCAAACTAGAACCCAAATTGGATAAGTTCCTAATGTAATTGGTTATCCTAAGGAAACCAAAGTATAGTACTTATACAACTCACTAGAGAACAAAGTAATTGTTGCTCACCATGCGGTTTTCCTAAGAGGAATACCGATATGCAGTTGTAAGTGGGAGGATAGTAAAACTTAATGAAAAATCAGAGTTATACTGTTCAAGACACCAAGTCCTTAGTCGAACACAAAAAGTTCATCAAGGATGAAGCTATACCAATAATCTTCGAATACACAAGAACAACGTAGTCGGAGAGAGTCGAAAACAACCTGGGGTATGAGTTTCTGATCTCACCTCATAAAGATATCAATCTTATTGAGAAATACGAACTGACTACGTATGAGGAAGTGATACAAGGTATCGACTCCATATTATGGCAAAGTGCCATGAGTCCGAAATGGATTCCATGTATAACAACTATGTTTGGACACTAGTTGTTGTATCGCAAGGCATTGTGCCTATTGGTACTATATAAGTCTTCAAGGAAGATATACATGGATGGCAACATACCAACGTACTAAGCTAGGCTTGTAGCGAAAAGGCATCGTTATCAACATTATGTCGATAACAACGAAACCTTTTACCTGTTGCCATGGATAAATCCATTTGGATAATGCTTGCTGATGCTGCATGTTTCATTTATGAAATATGGCAGCTGAACGAAAAATCGCTTTCCTGAAAAGGAAACCTTTTGGAGGATGTTTATAACATCTTGACGATTTTATCATACCAAAACTAGCAAACAAGGTTTGTAGGTTATTCGATCCATGTTTGGATTGCAGCAAGCATTAGGTTCTTGGAACTATCGTTTTGATGTAATCATAATGGTGTATGATTTGATTCAAAACGCATATGATTCTTGTGTATATAAGGAGGTTAGTGGGAGCGCACTGACAATGATGTCCTAAATAATGATGATATGTCATTTATTGGAAATGATATTCCCATATTATAATCGGTGAAAGCTTGGCTTTCATGAAAATTCTCCGTAGAATTCTTGGGAGAACAACCTTTATTCTAGGAATAAAGATCTACTGGGATAGATTTAAAGTTGTTAACACTATGAGAACTCGTACATTGAAAAAAATGTAAGTGACCTGGTGTCTCATACGCTTTGAGCATATGGAGTCACAAACAGGTCAATCCAAGTGATAATCACTGGATTAATATTAAGAACACCCGTTAGTATCTTAGAGAACTAAGGATGATGTCTTAAACTATGGAGAATGAGAACTTGAATGACTGGGATCACTGTTGTAAGTTTCCTAATTGATAAAAACAACGGTACAATACAGTTTGAATAACGGAACAGTGAGCTGGAAATCTTCCAAGCAAGACACTGTTACCGAATAAACAACAAATGCGGGTTATTTCTGCGGCTGAGGCAGCAATAGAAGCCATTTGGGTCGATGATAAATCTAATTAGATTAGATATAGTTCTGTTAGCAGCTGAGCTAGGCGTCAGCACATGCTAAAGAATTAATGGTCTCATTAACGATCCAGATATATACTTCGACTATTCATCTGATTCGTTCGGATCATACATCGTGGCGATGTGATGATCGAATAAATCGCATCAGACGATAATCACGCAAATCCGCTGATGAAAGCCTTTCCTCAGCAATTTGAGCGAACCGTACAGATTTTGGGTGTAAGACACTCGAGTGACTGGCTATAGGCCAAGTGGGAGATTGTTGGACAGTTATGACCCATAGCAACACTATTTGTACAGATCATGGTGTTGTTGTACAAATTAACTATGTGACAAAGGAGATTGCTCTCTTATCATTTGTGATTAGATCACCTAGATGTATAAATGATAGGAGATCCTTATGATTAGTTTCGGATTGAGATGATATGAGACAATATCAGTCTTCGAAGGTTTAATCATTAAATATCCATAGTCGTAGTATTATCGAGACTGGACATCGATAATGCGGAATAGACTAGTATTACACTTGTGCGTGTTATCCACCAAACACTCCACAAAATCCTCCACCAAACACTCCACCAAACATGCCACAAGACACTCCACAAAATACTCCACCAAACATTCAAGCATGTTTTGTGGAAGTTTGACAATTGTAAATTGTCATTTTCCATTTTTTTTTATTTTTTTATAATGACTTTAGTAATTACACAAAACATATTGGATTATTCGTTAATTTCGGTCTTGAAAACTTCGGAATTCAAAAATATTTTAAATCTCAAAGTTGTAGATATTTGATTCATCTTTAATCTGCAACTTGAATCAGCTCAATCGGATATCAGATGAAAAAGTTATGGCTAAAATACCAAACTTGCGCAAAATTGGAATTTAGGACTGCACTTCGTGACGCATACAGTAAATTTTCGTTTTTGACCTTTTTTCCTCCGGATTTCATTTTTTTAGCCCCGAGTTGATTCCATTAAGTTCCAATATTATTTTTATCTGTAAAATAAATAAAAACACATCAAAACGTTCATAAAACTCGAGATACTATACAAAATATTAGGTTAAATGAGTGAGAAATAGTGATATAATTACCACTCATCACACCCCCAAACCTAACATTTTGCTAGTCCTCGAGCAAAATAATAAAATAAAATAACATAAACATCTTTAAAATAAAATTAAGCTAAGTCACTTTCGTAGGGATCACGGTTGCATTTAACATATGCAACAAGCCTTTAAACCAATAGGTGACCCTAGTGGACGAGTTGTAGTCTCGTGAGGGTTTACAGCAACGATACCCACAAACATTTGATAAAAGTAAAAAGATAGTAAAACTAATGCACACAAAAGCAAAAAGACAAGAGAATAAAGAAGTTAGTGACTAAACAAGTGAAACTTCTACTCCAAGTTAAGAGTTGTTTTATTTCTTTCTAAATTACCGAATAAGTAAATTCTCTGATTATTTTTACTATTCTTCATACACACAACCAACAAAATATTAATCAACTCATTTTACCCACAATAGTCACAAGTGCAGTTGAGAAGAGAATAATATTTTTGTCCTAAAGTTTTATCAGAATTCACACCTTTTGTAGCAATGGAATAATTTTTTTTTTCTGATTTTTTTCTTTGATTTTTTTATTTATATACAATATCTTCCATCTATGTAGCGAGCTTTGGGCCGGTGGCTCCCAAACCAGTTGGCTTTAGGGCACCAGGTGTTAAGACACCCCTACGGACTTAATTACTCAGACTTCAGATATATATATTTTTTGCAACATCTTCGATCCATGTAGCGAGCTTTGGGCCAGTGACTCCCAAGCTAATTGGCTTTAGGGCACTAGGTGTTAAAACACCCCTACATACTTATTGACTCGGATCTCAAACATTTTTTTTATACAAACCTTTTTTTTACTCCATTGCCATTTATAGATGCTTCCTCCAATTAAAGTAGAGCACTGAATATTACAGACTTTTCAATTACAGCTCATGTCCGTATGTCACCATGCATATTGATAATACCTGCCAGCTGAGCATATGAAGATTCATTTTAGTCAGTTTTATGGAGAATTCACAACTTAAATAATTCAAAAGGAAATAAAAAAAATAACTTGTTTCGAAAATGGGTTTGAGATACGTATCAAGAGTGAAAACTCCTTACACAACTATCTCTCACCAATTTCACTTGATTAATCAAGTTAAAAAACAAAAACACAAAATATATTTTTTTTAATTTTTGTAAAATATTTCAATTTTTTTTTTGTATTTTTCAAAAAATTTTGGAATAAAAATAAAAACAACATACAAAATAAAAATAAAATACTAGTCAACTAATCCTCTCCCCCAAACCTAAATGAGACATTGTCCCCAATGTCTTAAACAGTAGAAGAAGAGTTTAGAAGAAAGTACCTGATTAGCTGAAATTTTACGAAAAATTACCGATTAAGATCTAAATCCAATCTATGCCTCTTTCCACGATCACTATCTGACCAGTTTAACTTGGAAATAATGGGGTCGATTTTTTGTTCAAAGGCTAGGATTTGGTCAATTAATTATTCGGCCTTTATTGCAGTCAGGAAAATATCTTGTACTGATTTTGTGGCGAACTCATGTCTTTTGGTTTCTGCAAGAAATACAAACAGAAAATCGAAAAAATGATCAATGTTCAGTAATCCAATGGGCTTCCAATGAATGTTCAAGTGCACCCATGATGCCACTGTGAATATCTCTTCAAACGTTCCGAGCCCACCTAGTAAAGCAATAAAAGCATCAGCAGTTTTGACCATTTCAAGGAGTTGTTCAGACATACCCGAGACAATACGTTCATCTCCATTTGTTTTTCCGATTATGTGTTCATCCGCCAAAGTTTTTGCAATGATTCCCAAAACGTGACTGCCACCCTCCTAAACGGCTTTTGAAATGTTTCCCATCAATCCAAGATTTCCACCGCCATATACGAAGTGCATATTTCGTTCTGCTATAACTCTCTCTAATTCCTTTGCAGCCTCAACGAACTCTGGTTTATTGCCAGAGTTAGATCCACAGAACACATAGATTTTATTGACTTGCTGTCAAAAAGTATAGATCTTATCGGCGAAAATAAAAGAAAATAACAAAAGAAAAGTAAATCAAAGCAATTATTAAGTAACAGAATTGTGTATGCAATACACCACTCGTTTGGTATATAAATCCATTAGGATGCGTCTCAAGAATCTATTCCTTACCCAGCCATCACTAATGACTTAAATCTCATCTTTGTGATTGCTAAACACCATTTCTCCTTAAATGTTCTGTTTGTGTCTTTCCCTATAAAAATAACACAAAAAAATTAAAAACTCTACAACATGTATACATAAAATATAAAAATAGACATTAAAAAAATTGCATGGGTTGCCTCCCTGCTAACGCTAAATTTTTCATCTTCAGCCAGACGTGACTGAAATCCATCTGTTATGGAGGTTTTAGCGTGGTTTTGGACGTCCGATTAAAGACAATCCCATGAGCTTTGAATGGTCTCTTCCAACGGTAATCATCAGTGCTCGTGCAACATTTTTTATCTTTGTTGCTCCAATAGTTCCTGAAAAGAAAGAAAGAAAATCAGGAGGTCTCATATGGTGCTTGACTTGGAATGGAAGTTCCATTCTATCAAGCTTTTGGGCGATATGTGTAATTTGTACTCCCCAAAACAGTGATGTTTCTCTTGAATGTCCGAGATCTTTAATATTGTTAGACTTTTTCTCCTCCATTTTCTCTACTTCTTGCTCCATATTTTCTTCACATATGTATTTTAAAATTTTCTCATTCAGCTCTTCATCTGTGAAATGCATGCTCCATAAGTGTCAACCTGAGGATGTAAAGAGATGTCTGATTTTAGGTCTTCATCCTCTGATATGACTAAAATGATTGGTTCAGGTAGATTTTCTTGAAACATTTGTGCGATGCAACCTCCAAGATCTTCATTTTGATGATACAAAGTTTCATCCTCAATTTTTGTTGGTACAAACAGCTCTGCTTCTTCATCCTCGTCAGAGTCAGAAGAGTAATAAAAATCAAATCGAGACTTTGCTGGTGAGTGTTCCTGAACTGATACCTCTGGTTCTTGATACTACTTAGCCTTTTCCTCTGCTAAAAGGGTCATCATGTAATATTTGGTACTCGAAGGCTTCCTTAGTGTCATCTGAAAATGCTCATTGAGATATGTAGCTTTGGTTTTTGTTAATTGTCTCGCTTGATCTATCTTTCTCTGTATGGATCCTGCTTGTCTTTGAAATTGCGCATCAATTTGAGCTTCCCGATCCTCGAGCCAATCTTTGAGCATGTAAATCATCTGATCTTCCTATGATGGTTATGGTTCTTGATGAAGATCATAGGTGGATGGTAGATAAGATGGAGAATAAGGTTCAGTGAAATATGATGGTTCTTCGTACTTTGAATGATTCTGTTAATTTTGCCACTCTGAAATGTAAATGCATTGATCACTAGGGTGGTTACCATCACATATATCACATCTCCCCATTGTGTTCTGTTGAGCAAATGTAATATTTCTTGGTTCTGACATCCAATGATAATTGTTAGGCTGGAAAACAGGCCTCAGAAAATCGGACTGTTGCTCCCAAATTTGGGGTGTATCTTCTTCTAGTAAAGCTCATAATCTCTCAATCTCCTAATATTGTTCCATTTCAACCACCTGAAAAATAAAGAAAGAAATAAAAATTATAGATAAAAATAAAGAAAATTAGATACAAGTAAATTAGATAGCTTCAAAATTAACAACTCAAGAAAAATAAGTCCCCGGCAACCGCGCCAAAAACTGACCGGCGTAATCACATGCGTATAACGCAAGCGCACGTATCGTTCAAGTAGTATAAAAATATCGATCCCACGAGGACTTAATTCCTACTGTTGTTATTAATTATTGATACTATTTATTTATAAGTATCTAATTAAGGAGAAGAATGATTGTTTTTTTTGTTGGTTGAATGTGGATTTGCTTAAATAAAATAAACAAAAGAAAATACTAAGAAAAATAAATAAAAGACACAAAGATCTAGGGTTGTGATTCCACACAATATTATCCTAAAGATGAATTGATTCTCTTATATATGTGTAATAAGTCAGTTTGCTAACCTGGAACACAAAGATATGCAAAAGCCTATGTCGATGGTTAGACGCAAATACCCAAATAACCCAATTAATCATATGTCTATGTTAACCAAGTTACCTGAATTCATTAAGTTCAAGTTCCAAAAGTGGCTAACCCCCCGCCCGTCTATCCTGTTATAAATCTATTAAAGGGTTATCTATCCTCAAGGAAGATCGTGGGCTATTAAGTCTAAGGCTGAAACCTAAAATTCCTTCGTCAAGTTTATTTTAAGTTTACCAAATCAATCTTATTAATGGCTAGTTAACAAGAAGCATTAAACTTAAGACTTAATAAACAACTAAAGAATTACCCATAATATAATTAAATCAATTATTAAGCATGTTAATATTGTGTTTCATCACTTCCCTAGAATAAAAATAAAATACCGGGGGTTGGGGATCCACCTTTACTATTTCAAATTTAGAAATCTCCCTTACTATAATATAGAATTTATCAGTGATATTACCAACCAGCCATATAAGCGGTATCCTCATTAAGTTAGATTTTAATTAAGTCCGACCGACCATAAATGTGGTATCATTATTTGTCCATAAACCAGCCATATAGGCGGTAATCATCTGTCACATAAAGACCGGCCATATAGGCGGTGTCACATTATGTCAAATAAAAAAACCAGCCATTAAGGCGGTATACCTTTTTTGTTAAATTATAATTTCCATATTATAATTAAGGGAGATTAATCTAAACTAAAATAATAAAAGTTCCACCCTTCCCCAGCGAAAAATTAACTACAAAACATAAAAGTAAATAAAAGAAAATAAACTACTACTATTACTGAAAATAAAAATGCATAAATTAAATACTGAAAATAAATACAAACAAGATGAAATCCTTAAATTCCTTACAAAAACCTAAGGAAAGTATGAGAATTACAAATGAAATGGCTTGGTATTTATAGGAAAATCTAAAGGCTTCCACCAATTTCTCCATCAATTGCTCCACCAAACACTCCACAAAATCCTCCACCAAACACTCCATCAAACATGCCACAAGACACTCCACAAAACACTCCACCAAACATGCAAGCATGTTTTGTGGAATTTTGACAATTGTAAATTGTCATTTTCCATTTTTTTATTTAGTAATTACACAAAACACATTGGATTATTTGTCAATTTCGGTCTTGAAAACTTCAGAATTCGAAAATCTTTAAAATTTTAAAGTTGTAGATCTTTTAGTCTTCTTTAATCTTCAACTTGAATCAGCTCAATCGGATATCGGATGAAAATGTTATGGCCAAAATACCAAACTTGCGCAAAATTGGAATTTAGTAATTTTTTCGTGACGCGTATAGTAAATTTTCGTTTTTGACATTTTTTCCTCCAGATTTCATCATTTTAGCCCCGAGTTGATTCGATTAAGTCCCAATATTATTTTTATCTGTAAAATAAATAAAAACACATCAAAACGTTCATAAAACTCGAGAAACTATACAAAATATTAAGTTAAATGAGTGGGAAATAGTGGTATAATTACCACTCATCAGTGAAGTAGATTTGGATGGAATTAATGTAATTTTTTTCTAATTTGTTCATTTGATGACATGTTTCCATTCTAGAGTGTTATGACCTCTCTTGTAATGCCTAGAATTATTTTTGGGTTGTTCGTGTGTGGTGACTTTGGTTGGTGTGTAGATTAATTTGATTAATGTTGAAAAATTGGATTTAAAGCATGAAATTTGGTAATTTCGATTTCTAGGTCAGATCTGAGTAAACTGAAAATTTTGTGATGGATTTGATGTCATATGAATGTATTGGATGTGTTTTAGGAGATGAAACAATTTCCAGAAAGTGTTTCGGAGTTGAAATAAGCGAAAATGGCAAAAAAATGGCGTTACCGGGTGACGGCTATCCAAACAGTGAATTTGTCACTATTCGGACAGCCCATGAACTGCCCTAATACGATTGGGGCTGACCTGGTGAGTCCCCATAAGTGTTGAGTGGTCGGTTCGGTCAAAAACGCGTTTTGCATCATTTTAAGGAAAAATATTTTCGTAAAAGTTTCACGAAGTTTCCTTTATATTTATGTCGCTATTTGATATCGAATAAATAGGTTTAGGTGAAATATGAATAAATTATTCATATTAGACATTGAATAATTTATTCGGTAATTTGAAAAAGTTTTCAATTATGATTTCGCCCGAACCGCGCTTCCGTCGCGCCCATCGCCCAAGACCCCAACAAAATTGGTTTTAGAGCAGGTCTGATGCTTCATCCATTACATTATTCATGCTTGATATTCGATATTTAATCCAATTTTAACTTTCACACATGCATATAATCTATATATATTTCTTGACTTTTCGGTTCTACGTTAACGGAAATGTAACGGAAATTTAATGGTTAAATTGAGTTATGTTTTCTATAGGTAGAATTGAATTGTTTAGAAAATGATTTAGATTAAAATTCTGCATTTGATGTAGAGTATAGCTTCTTGAGGAAAATCCCCGCTTAGAAATAAGGCTGTAAAGTGACGTGTATTGGATACATGTTTCTTGTTCTGTCTTGTCAGTATGGTTTATAGGTATCTTTCTATAACTGCATCTGAGATCGTGCCAAAATTGTGAGGGTGTAGGTTATGAGATTTTATCCATGCCGGTTGTATATTGATACTAGACAAATTCAAGTGAAAGTGGAAATCCTGAACGTGCCAAAGCTGTCAGGACTACATCGGTAGCTTGAGTTTGTCATTGACAAGTGAAGCCTTGATACGTCTCCTGTGAACGTGCCAAAGCTGTCATAATGAGAAATGGTCAGGACTAAAACCATGAGTCACTGGTGAGTGATTGACAATGGGTTGTCTACTTAATAAATATACGTAGGCGAGATCGTGCCAAAGCTGTAAGTCGAGATATATTCATGGGATCCTACTCTCACTATGAATTTAATTTAATTATCGAATTCCCGTTGTCCGTTGGGGATTATGATATTACGAAAAGTAGTGGGAAACACTACTGGGTTAAAAATCCTTAACTATAGCAGTGCGTAATTTTATGGAAAATTCTGCATCTTTTTCCTTTTATTATATATTGTTTATAGAATTATACTTATAATCCACTGCATGTTTATTACTTGAATAAGTTTTCTGACTTTACTTATGGTTGTGTAATTCTAGAATAGGTTCGAGAAAGACAGTAGACTTAGATATTGTTAGATAAGTTCAAACCATCGGGATCTGTTGTTCCGGTTTTCTTGAAAATCAAGATGGTTAGTGACTTAGTTACTAAGTCACGATTAGTAATCTAAATAGATATCTATTTTGGATATAGTTATCTAGTAAGAATAGTTTCTTATACAGTAAGAATTGACTTGAATTAGTTCATGTCTTGAGATTCTTGACTGGCATTAAGTAAACCCCTTTAGTATTTGTTATCTTTTAATGATTTTTCTTCACTTTTAGTGACTTTTAGAAGTCACGTGTCTGACACAGTTTGCTAATCAATCATTTGCAATTGTTGTGAATAATTGAACGTAAATTATAAAGCTAAAGAAAAGATATGTGTATAGTTACGTATAGAGAATATCGATTCTCACAATACGACAACTATAGGTATTGGATACCAGATCTCCCGTCTAGTTATTTAAAATAATGTTTAATAACTGTTTTGATATTTGATATCAGAACTTGTGACTATTGGATAGTTACTTATTCTTTTCAAACAGTTGTTACAAATTTTAATAAGACTAGTAGTGTCATTAATGAAAAGATAAACATTAGGAAAAATATTCGGTTAACTAAACAACTTAGAGCAATACTTTATGAGTTTTTTATCACATAAGCATTGGATGCTTGTTCCTTATGGTAAAGGATGGTATGATACGAGATCACACCACATATCCTTATCCATTGAATAAATATTTTATTCAGGATGTGATTAAATCTCATTTAACCAATGATCATCATTGGACCACAAGATTTATTAGACTGATACATTGGATGTATATAGTTTAATGAATTAGAAATTACCTTAGATAGTTTTCTTTACTCCGTAACTTAGTTAATGATTTGTCATGACTTACTTACGTGTTTCTAATATAGAACATGTTGAATGTCTTGAATTGTTCGAGAACTTTCAATATGTTTCTGATGAAATATGGATAGAATATTTTGAATGATTCGAAGATATTCTATTTAAAGTGTTGAAAACTATAAAAATTCATTGTGAGTCTTTGAATTGTTCAAAGATAATTGATATGATCAAACATGTGAATTTAAGGCAATTAATTCTATAGTTATTTAATGAATGTGATTCTTACTCAATATTAAACTTCCATGATTCCATCTTGATGGATTTGGTCAGTGGGATTAATTGAATCTTATATGATTTGATTCGTTGATATTGAGTGTTACCAAATTAGTTTCAATACTCTTGGGATTATGCTCCAGTTACTCTAATTCATCCTTTTAATTATTGTTCCATTAGTTTCTACAATTACGTATATGATATGTATAGTAGAAAATTCGAATCTTGAAAAGTTTGAGATTTAAAAGTTTCTTTTGTATAATTGTTATATAATTGAAAGAACTTGCGCTTTGGAGGTACAAGTAAAAGTTTATCATTTATTCTATTTAATAGAATATTATATTCTATTTGATAGAATATCTTTTCTACAATCACGAGTAGTAAAATTATTTTATTACTTGGTGTATTAATATCAAATGTTGACGATTATAGAAAAGACTTGACTTAATGAAGTCAAATGTGAGAATGATAAACTATAAGTGGAACTACATAATTAATTAGATGAAATGACCCTACGTTATCTTCTGTATAAGTTTAATAGGATGTCAGAATCATTTACAAAGTATTTGATACTTAATGATTCTGTTGTTTTCTTATCGAAGAAAATTATCCTATAACTTATAGTGGCAGCGATATTTGATATCGATTTCGGAAATCATCATTGAACCATAGATCTAAGATTGTTAATAGCATACTACGATCAAGTTCAGAACTTGATTGAGCTTTCGTTATGAATTGTTCATAAAATGTGCAAATTGTTTGCGCAGCAAAAGCACAGTGAGCTTGATAAAAGGTTTGACCTTTATAGTATGACAGTGAGAAAGGTTATGCTCAGTAGTCTATTGTAGATTCTGATGAAACTTGTCTCAAGTTGCACTAATTGAATAATTATAGATTTGTTGGTTAATGTTAATATTAAACTTTGTATTTTGGCTAAAGAATACAAAGTGGCGTTCTTGAATAGTTTTTTCAAATGACAGATCTGTCGTGATTTCTTTGTTTGAAGAGTTCATTCTAGAATGGCCCTAGAGTTTGTATTCTGCTAAGATCGCAGTTTGATTTACTAGCTTATGGAGCCTATTGTAGACTCAGATAAGCTTTCCGAAAATTCGTGTTATCTGATTTTGATATCAGTCAGATTGTTTGGTTTTATCGAAGTATAGAGAATATGTATTTATCAGTAGGATTAGTGGGAGTGTACAAATTTCTTTCTAGTGTTATATATCCTAACTACATTATCATTATTAAAGTAATAATGAGATGTTAGTGAAGTAAAATGTTTACTTAACTTTTTTTTCTCCGTGAAAGCAATGAGAGTAGTCTTTAATATATTTGATATAAAGTTTTAAATATGATATAAAATTAAGAGACTTGTGGGATATTCCCATTAGACGCATATTAGATATGATCTAATAAAGGACACAGTAAGACTGTCTGTATGACAGTTAGTATAACTATTTGACAGTTAATGTGTCTTATATATATATAGTATTCATCTTTCGTAAAGGATGATTCTTTTGTCAAAAGAGAAACTGATTAGAATGTCTAGTTAATCTGATGCATCATATGATGGTTGCATAATGAATACTATAATATGTGCGATTAAAGGTATCAATTTAATCATAATTGTTACGAGTTATTTTGATATGCTGCAGACCATATGATGGGTCTTGAAACATGTTCTTTGTGATCTTAGAGATATTAGGAATAAGTTTCTTATTCATGCAGAATTTAGTCTGCAACCATAAGGTCAGATTAGTTTTGATCATAATTATGACATTAGGTGGTCTATGTCATATAAAGTCAGAAAAGATGCAGTGTGAGTGTCACTGTTGATTCTACTAAACTAGTGGAATCAGTTGCGACTTTTGAGGTATTGACTTAAGAAGTTGCAAATGTGACCTCAATAATTAGAAGTGTTGATATTAGTTTTTTGCTTGCTTGCGGTTGTCTTATGGTATTTTGGATTTGATCCATATATACTTAGACAACTCAGAAGCTATAGTACAAAACTGATATATCGTCTGAGTCATATTGATGTATAATTTAGATTCTGCAGAATATGAATGATGCTGGCTAAGGAAAACGATTGAGTTTGTTAGACGAACTCAATTTTTTAAAGCGAGCTTACTTGTTGTTGCCTACCTTTTGAATGCCAGGTGAGCTCTTGAGGGCCATAGTATGTGATACATATTGAGATGTATATAGGATATCGTGGATTGGCACTAGGGCAAGTGGGATAAATTATTAGGGTTGGTGCTCAAAGTGCCAATCCGGATCGTATTTATGTCCGATTCATAAATATGAGCAATTCCATTTTCCATAATATTACTAATTTAAAGATAACACCTCTTGTCTTTTATACACATATTCGATCTAATTACTGTTGGTTTCTAGGGTGGTCCCAAGATCAATATAAGCATAGAAATAGAATGAATACGCAAAGAAGAGTGGCAGAAACACACTTACATTGAACGGTTTTGGATCTGATGATCAACAAAAGTTCTCCTTGCACTTAGATGGATTCGGCCAAGGCTATTAGTTGATGAAGATGATCAAACTCCAAGCTTTAAAGGATTCCAAGCTCTTAGTTCGGTTCCCTATCACCTTGTGTAAATTCCTTGAATGTGCTAGCACAATGGAAGAAAGAAAATGATTTCCTTTCCCCTTGGAGAGCTCACGGTAAAGCTAAAATGAAAGGGAGATAATTTTTAGTTTTTTCAACTTTTGTTTTCAAAAAAAAATGAAAAACCAATACCAAAATTTGGTATATCTTTCCAAAAGTCAACCACCAATTTTTGGCTCCAATATGGCATTAAATGCCCACATCAACCTATTTCATGAATAGTGACTGCATGTCACTCACCAAAAAGGTGACAAGACATCTATCACAAAAGTGACAAGTGATGTGACTCGCGGTGTGACTTGTGGCCGCACTTGATTCAAAATCGGAGTGGCGTCGCAAACACATTCCGAGCTCAGTTTCGTTAATTTCGAATTAACGAGTTTTCCACTGCGTCGTAATTAAATCAAATTTAATTAAATAATCATGCCTAGCAAAATTAATATTCACATCGCTAACGAATTAATTC
>SKCR01017207.1:0-35025 GCA_019454045.1 Zanthoxylum bungeanum | reverse complement strand
TGATAGGTTTTTCTACCATATATTAGAGTATTATTATTCCTTTGTCAGACCCTGATAGGCGTTTGCTTTTATGGTCTGACGTTTCAGGTCTCTCCACTGGGATGGCTAGGTACTGACGGGTTTTTTACCATGCGTCATGCCATTTTTATTTGTGGTAAAGCTCACGACATAATGAATGTTGGTCAATTAAATAGTAAGAATATTTTATTGATCTAAAATAAATGCAACAAACTTACACATAATATTTTTTTAGCATATGTGCATTCCATATTCTGGGCAATGTCTTTCTATTTTTAGCATTCAAGAGCTTGTAGGTTCCCTTGCCTAGGTCCTCACTGATCTCGAACGGACCCTCTCATTGCTTTCCTAGCTTTTCCTCTTGTTGGACCTCTGGGATTTTCTGGAACATCCACTATCTCACCTTGAATCTCATGATCCTCATATTCTTGTTGAAGTATGACCTTGTTCTCAGTTAGCATGCTGCCAATCGGATCTGTGCACACTCACTGGCTTCTTCCAATAAGTCTAGGTTCCTCATTAGTTTCTCATAATTCTCATTTTCATGCTCAACGATCAGGGTTCTTAAGGTGGACAGCCCAACCTTTATTAGTATCAAACCTTATAAACCATACACCAGAACAAATAACGTTTCCATTGTTGCCTGTTTTTGTGTGGTTGTTTATGCCTAGAGTACCTTTGGTAACTCCTCCAGCCATATTCTCATCTTGTCGTCTAGTTTGCTCTTAAGGTTGTTAATAATCACTTTGTTTATATCTTTTGCCATCCCATTAGCTTGCGAGTAGTACACCGTGGAAAAGTGGACTTTGATCCCATACTGTTCATAGAATGCAGTGACTTTGAGATTATTGAACTGAGTGCCGTTGTCCATTATCAAAGCTATAGGGATGCCAGACCTAAAAATTATGTGCTTCTAGATGTAGCCAATCACGTTGTTCTAGGTGACCTGAGTGTGTGGCTCTACTTCTATCCGGTTGGTGAAATAATCGGTAGCCACTAGAATGAAGTAGTTCCTTTTTTTGCCACAGAGAGTTTCCCAATGATGCCCAAGCCCCAACACGCGAAGGGCCAGAGGCTGACTATAAAATTTAGCATTTCAGAGGATTGATGTATTACGAGTGTGTGTCTCTGGCACTTCTCACATCGTCATGTAAAAAAATTTACACTCTCTATCAGATACGGCTAGTAATATCCAGCAGTGATGATTCGATGCGCTAAGATTCTACCGCATGTATGATTTCCATATGCCCATGTGTGCTCCTGTTGTAGGACATACTTTTGATCTTATTCCCTGACACATCGCATGAGTGGCTCATCGAACAATCTTCTAAATAATTTCTCCTCTTTCATAGCATACCTGACTGCCTTCAGCCTGAACCTTCAGGCTTCATCTTTGCCATGTGGTTGTGTTCTATTTTCTAAATAGTATATGATTGGGTCTATCCAGCTGTCAGGGTTTCTCTCGATCATCAACACACTTTTGGTTCTGGTTAATTGGGATCGCATCTGTCAGGTCCTGCTGGATTAAGACTCGGTGGTTTTGGGTCTAATACTGGAGGTTTTGCTGTGTCAGGGTATGACATTCTTAGTATTTTGACTTCGAGAATTAACACTCGGCTTTCCTTTCGATGATCCCCTACTAATGCTCTCTTTGCCAGGATTCCAGATTTGGCGCTCAATTTTCTTTTGATGGCTTATACCTTATCCCTAATGAATGTTTCTAATGTTTTCCTCATCCTTCATACATATTCATGCACTCTGGGCTTCTTGGCCTCGAACCTCCCATCCAAATGTCCTAATACCAGTTCAAAGTCGAGGTTCACCTTTAATATCTTTATTCCCATCATAACAGCTAACTCCAACCCATTCATCAAAACCTCAAAATCCATTTCATTGTTGGTGGAAGCGTCTGAGAGCTTGAGAGCTTCTTCTATGAGCACTCTTAAATCTGACTCAAGCAGAACTCCTAACCCACCCCCTCTTCTATTCGCAGTTTTTTCGGTGTGCAGAGTTCATTGAACAACGTCTTTAGATATAGTCAATTGGTCTTTCTCAATGGGCTCGAAACTCTGAATTTTGACTAGGAAATCTGTTACTGCTTGTCATTTCCTTGATGTTTTCGGTGTATAGCAGATGTCATAAATCCCCAACTCAATTACTCACTTGGTGAGCCGCCATGACATATCTAGCTTCGACAGTACTGCTTGCTCGAATAGTTGGTCACCACAATTATGGTATAGAACTTGAAGTAGTGTTACAACTTCTTCTTCTCTATTATTACGGCCAATACCATCATTTCAATCGTGTTATACCAAGTCTCTGCGTCCGACAGCATCTTACATGTGTAGTACACAGGTAGTTTCCCCTTATTCTCTTCTTTGACCAATATTGCGCTCATGACTACTTCTGATACGACCAGGTATAGGTACATGTATTCTCCTTCAGCTGGCACTGTAAGCGTGGGGGCTCTGCTCATATATGCCTTAATCTCTTTCAGAGCCTGACTATGTTCTTCTCCCCATGCAAGTGTATTTGATTGCTTGATGTTGTTGAAGAAAGACTTGCATTTTTCAGACATCTTGGATACAAACCGGCTTAGAGTTACTATCTTTCCTGCCAGACTCTGAACCTCATGGATCATTTGGGGTTCTTCAACATTGATATGGTCTAGATCTGAGTCGAGGGCTGGCCTCAATCCTCTTTCTGTTTATAATATGACCCATGAATTACCCCGTTGATACCCCGAATGCACATTTTAGAGGGTTAAGCTTCATTCGGTATCTCTTTAATACAATGAAGTACTCTAATATGTATCAAATATGGTCAGAAGTTGCCTTGTTATTTATCACCATATCGTCTATGTAAGCTTCTACAGTTCGTCCGATCAGGCCGTGGAACATCTTGTTGATCAGCCTATGATAAGTAGCTCATGTGTTCTTTAATCCGAAGGGCATCACCTTGTAACAGAACAACCCCTTTTCGGTGATGAATGCAATGTGTATCTTGTCTTTTTAATTCATCTGGATCTGGTTGTAGCCTGAATACGCATCCAATAATCTCATTCTTTCATACCATCGGTGGCGTCTACTAGCTGATCTATCTTTGTATAGGGTAGTTATTATTCGGGCAGGCCTTGTTAAAGTTGGTAAAGTCGATACAGACTCTCTATTTACCATTCTTCTTAGCTACCACAACCACATTTGATACTCATTCAGGGTATTGGCAAGGTTCTATGGCCCCTACCTCTAGAAGCCATTCCACTTCTTCACTGATGATCATATTCCTTTCAGGGGTGAATCGCATATGCTTATGCTTGATTGGTGGAAACTTCGGATAAATATTGAGGCAATGAGTTGCCTCGGCGGGGTCTACCTCTTTCATATCTCTATGTGTCCATATGAATACATCATTGTTTTTCCAAGGCATCTCCACTATCTCTTCATTCTCTTCGGCTGACAACAAGGCTCCTACCAGTACTTTCTTCTCTGATTTTGTTTTATCTAAAACCATCTCTTTTAGGGTTCTCAATGGTAGTTTCTGGCCTATCCGGCTCGTCCTTCAGGTGTTTCAGATTGGCTGGTAGGTAATCTTGTAATTGCTATTTTTTAGTCTTTGCTGGCTCTTTTTTCTAGCCGGACCTCTATATCTCTCTCTCTCTCTGACATTATGTGTATTCCTTTTGAGCTGATGTTGTAACATCGGCTGGCTAAAGAAGGATCACCATTGATATCGACTATATATAGTTCGGGGACTAGCACCTCATTACTTGGTGCATGGTTGATACCATGCCATTCACTGCATAGATCCACTTCCAACCCATAATCACATTAACCGAGGATATGGTGTTTATGATCAAAAATTTGACCAGTACTATCCTCTTTACGGCGTATACCGGCAGTGTTATTATCCCTATGGACTTCGCTCTCGCAATGTTGAATGTTAGCACTGGTTTTAGGGTTGGTGAGATGAGGTTCAGATCTACCTCCATCCGCTTGAATATTTCCCAGAAGATAATGTCAAAGCTTCTTTCTCCGTCTACTAGGATACGAGACACTATCTCATCCGCTATGCTTAGTTTAATTATCAGAGGATCTGAATGCGTTAGTTTCAGCATATCCATGTCTCTATCTGTGAATGAGATAAGTGCTGAGTAGGTAGATAGCCCTGCTTTTGACCTGATATAATTCACTTGAAATCTGAGGGCCCTTATCCCATCATCTTTCTCTGCAAGTCGGTGCTCTAATATGTGTTTTTCCCCACATCATTCTTCAGTCATGTCCACCCTTACATGTGACACATGTGCCAGTCCCCCAACACCTTCTAAGGTGTTGCCTCATATCCCTGTTGGGTGCTTCTCTGGTTCTGATGTTGCTAGTAGTTGTCTTCCCACAGTAGAGCTTCGGCTTCCAACTAGATTTTCTCTTTCAAGTACTCCAATAACTTTCCTTTTTTCATAATCACTTTCAAGTACCGGTATAAGTTCTTACATCCAGTAATGGTGTGTCCTACTTCCATATGAAACTCACAGTGCAGTCCTTTGTCTAGTACTCTTTTGGCACTTTTATCAGTTGTGGTTCCCTTAACTGCCATTAGTTTTTCACTTTATGGAAGATATACTCATGTGGCAGGGTGAATTCATACAACATTCAGTCTTCTTCCCACCATAGTCGCTTTGGCTCGGACTCGTACTTCAACTTCCCTCAATATCTTCTGAGGTCCTAACTCATTTCTTGTCTCTCACTAACTTTCTTTCCCTCAAGCTCTGACTCTTCTTGTTTCTGGTTCTACTACTGCGACGTTGATCTGCTACCGCAATTGTAACGGCTTGAGACATCATGGTCATATTTTCCATTACCTTGAGCAGGCCATCGGCCTTGGTCTGTACTTCTGACATGTCGTATGAGGGTGTCTTCAAAAACTCTTCATGGATGTATGACATGCTGACCAATCATCTAACAAATAAGGCTGCTGCTAACTTTGAGTCTAGGTTGTTGACGGTGTTCATTTTATCAACAAACCTCTGTAAATACTGCCTAAAGGGCTCGTCGTACCTCTGCTCCAATTGCAGGTCTGCCATAGTAACTTCGGTGGGATAGTTTTCGTGGTACTGCTCGATGAAATTTCACCTCAGGTCTTTGAAACTCCATATGGACCGAGAAAAGGGCATTGCTAGCAAGGGTGGTGACGAACATCTTGCATATTAGAGCCTCGTTGTGGTTTCTAGCGAGAGCCTCTGTCGACACTGGACTAGGTGAGTGATTGGGTCTGACTTCCCAATGTATTTTTTGAAGCTCGATGGGGTGAAGTCTCAGGGTTTCAGCTCCTCTTCAATTCATTCCTGGAATGGGGAGGTGGATATCCCTATAATCCCCATGTCATCAAGATCTATTAGGGTCTGCACCCGAATGCCCCTGATCTTTTTCGCTATTGCCACCACTAGTTTCTCATCAACAAAATTTTCCTTCCAATGGATGTCTCTCTTGCGACGACTCACATACAGGTCTTTGTCTTTCTCCTTATGTTTCACCTCTCTCCACGTCCCATCTTGATTCTCAGAACCCTCTGCACTGGAATCTGCGTCATAGATCCTGATGAGGCTCTTCCATTGGGTTCTTTCGTCATGGTGTTCTTTTGCTCGTCCCTCCTTGAGGAGGTCTTCGACGGAGACTCCTTCATTTTCCTTCCCAATATCTTTACTGGGGGCTAGACCTCTAGATCGAGGCTTTGAACGCCCGATTTTCTTGTTGTATGACTTACAGTTGTTCTTGGAACTGTTTTTTCATGGCCTGCAGTTGGTCCTCCATCTGCTTCATCATCATCTTATTCCTGATTGACGAGATGTCCATCGTAGGTATCAGGTGGTTGGGTACTTCTTCATCCTGGTGAGCAGCGGATGCATAGATTCTACACTCCTTGTTCCTTGGGGTTATTTTTGTTTGGTTGAGTGAATGAGCGAACTTTTTTGGATTTAATGATTGCGGGAAACCGTAAACACAACTTTTTGTCTCAGTGATTTCCCACAGACGGCGCCAATTGTTTGTGCAATTAACTTAACAAACAAACAATAAGATCAAATAAAAAATACACAATAATTGATACAAAAAATGCTCTTATTACTAATTGGTTATCAAAAGATCCATCGTTCTAGGGTTTTTCGACCTATTTATAACACTTCGTTCAAGGAAAATAAACTGACAGCGGTTACATTTCATTTGTGTTTCTCATTAACTGGCCCAATCCCTAGAATCTCGGAATTTCCCTATCATGGGCGAGTCTCCAGCTTAAAGAAATGGAAGTCAATCATTTTCCTGGCTATTTCCTTATTTAAAGGATTTACGTTATTATGAAGTTGATATCATGGGCCAATTCTTCTCGCAATCCTTACTTGTCTTTTCTATAGATGAGTCTGAAATAAATGTTATGTCGAGAAGTTCTGAATTCAGACCTTGATGGGAGGTCCTGAATTCAGATTCTGACAGGGGCTTCTAGGTCAGACTCTGGTAAGGGGCTTCATGTAGTTAGATTCTGAAGCGATCCCGGATAAAACCCTAATGATAGCTCTGAATCCCCTTCTAGGTGTTGTCAGCTGCGTGTCAGATGTCCGATTTTCCCCAAACATATATCAATTATAATTTTTATAATATCCAATTACACTAATGATAGTCAAAATTTTCATAGAAAGATTCATCCCAACTACGAAATAATTTTTTTTTTTTTTTTAAATAAAAGTTTCGACATAATTGAGATATCGAAATATTACGAAAATTGAAGGAGAATAAGTAGCAAAACCCAAAATATATATAAGGAAAAATATCAACCACCCATTCAAAAAAGGGAGAACTTTTGAGATTTGCCATTTACTCACTATATCTTTCATAATACTGTATTACCATTGATAACCAAGGAAAAAACTTTCATTGAAAATCTCATTTTACCTATTAAATAAAAATTATTTATCGTTAAAATTTTAAGATCAGGGGAATAAGAAAATATTTTGAAAGAGCCTGGACATCGAGGGTTTTACCTGCTCCGCTTAAGTTCGGAATGTGTGGTTTGGCGATGGGTTTTCAACGATTTCAAAAAAAAAGTAGTAATTACGTTCCCAAATGGTGTAGCTTGATGGTATAAGGTTTATGATTTGGTTGTCCAAATCTTAAGTTTGAATCCATGGGTGTGTTTTTTGAAAGAATTTGGGACAACGGAAAATTTTACCTATTTCGCTTAAACTCGTATCGGATGATAAACAAATAGTGATAATTACCAGGAAAATATCCATCTCTCTGCAATACAGTAGGCAAAAACCTTATATTACTGTGAGGGCAGCTTTCAATAAATGTTTTGAATTAAGTTTCATGCTGTTTAAAGTAACAGTGCCTTACTAAAAATGTGTGTCTATAAGGCAATGAATCTAATATATTTCCAAGGTGGGGACTGCTGCCTGATAGCAGTTGAAAGTGCTTTTTCTTCAGCCTCAGGAAAAAAAGGCATTTATTGTAATCTAAAACTTTTAATTTGTGGGGTTAAACAAGAATTTTCTTACCATACCCCATAAGTTATTATAATTGATATTAATTAGGTCCCACTATCCCCCATAAGAAGCTCAAATTATACATGCCTTCAACAACTTTATCAATTAAACCAAATTTTGACCATCAATCATTCCAAAAAATAGCAACTTTATTTCTTCTTGCCTTCAAAATATAGCCTGCATTGTGAGGGTAATGTGGCTTTTGAGCTGTTGAGGTCCCAAGAAAAACTAAAGAATTTTGTAAAACTTTTTCTTAGGCTGCTTTGAGTTGCCCTTGTGATAATAATACCATCTCAAGGGAAAGAAGTAATATAGCTTTTGAGCTGTTCCATGGCCCGAAGAAGTAGAGTCATGCATCAATGACTGAGGTTTGTCTTTAATTAAGCAAGATTTTAGAGTAACAGAATGAAACATTCCATACTTGCCATGAATAAATAAACATTTAATAACTTCTGGTTCATGTTTTTGCCTAATCTGACATGGAAACAAAACTATAAAGATAAACTTAAATGCTATCGAGTTTAATGAGACAATAATTCAGGATATATCATAATAACATTAAATGATTTATGTAATCGATCTCAAATGGTGAGAAAAAACTTTTGTTTAGTTTATATTTTATATTTTTTGCTCGATCTGATCAAAAGCAGATAAAAAATAGAATGATGAGAATAATCTCTCTCTAAATTCTGATAATGATGAAATTAACTTTGATAGAAAAGAATATACAACTCAGATCAACTAATCATCATTACATGGAAGGAAAAGGAAGTAGCTAACTTGTTATCATAATGTACAGTAATAATAAAATTGCAATTGCAGCAGATGCATGCTTTAATCACTTGTATTCAAGGGACGTGGTTTGGTGGTATAGGATTCGAGATTTCACTTTGAGGTCCTGGGTTCGAATTCAGAGTGTGCGTTTCTTGTAATAGCCTAAGACAGTAGGGAATTTTACATATTCCGCTTAAACCCGGAAGAAATAATTTGACGGCGGAGTTTCCAACGATTCAAAAAAAAATTCTTTAATTACTTGTCAACAATGATGAACTTCACATAAATTGCCAAAAATGGAAAATAACATTTTTTTAGGGGTAAAAAAGTCATAATAATTTACTATTTCTCTGTCATTATGACTACATGCACACATGACACACCCATCTGCCAACATTGATTAAACTCTCATTTTGATAATGATATTGCAAAGAAAAGAAAAGAAAAACGAAGATTCATGATTAAAAATTTTTCTTGGCTTGTTTTGAATAATCTTGTTGAATTTAATAATCTATACAGCGGCTGAACAAAAGGAAAAAAGAATTAAAACAGGAGTAAAAACAATCACTTAAAGAAATGGTAAGCATGAAGAACCACTTAAAAACAGGTTATTATTGAGGAGGATATAGCATTAGGAAAGATTGTAACCAGTGGATAAGGTTATTGCTAAATATTTTGACGTTAATTTTTTTGAAATCGTTGGAAACTCTACCGTCAAACCACCCCTTCCAGGTTTAAGCGGAGCAAGTAAAATCCATTGTTGTCCCAGACTCTTACAATAAACGCACTCTCTAAATTCAAACCCAAAACCTCAAGGTGAGATCCTGAACCCTACACCACCAAACCATATCCTTTGGGAACGTGTTCGAACTCATAACCAAACGGATATCAAATTAACACTTTATCATTTTGTATTCTTATCCATGACTTAAGAGAGTAACGGCTGTTGCCTTATCCCCAGAATTCTAGAGCCTATAGGCTAATTTCAATAGCCACCATAACCAGTATGTCTAGGAAAGCAAAGCCATAGATTTTGACAGGGGTAGCAAAAGTCCAATCCATGGTTAATTATGTCTAACAAACACTGCATGCATTTCCATGTGAAAGCATCACAATTCAATAGGGACCCATTAGCAGGCACTAAAGCAAAACAAAGGCCATTGCTTCATTTTCAGTTTCAGAGCCACTCATCTGTCTTGGTCCCTACTAAGAGGGTTTAACAAAAATAAAAATAATAAATAATAAAAATAATAAAATAAAAAGGGAAACCATTGCATCATCACAACACTTTTTTTCCCAACACAGTATTATCTTAATGAAAGTTTCAGTGTTCTCATTCAAGGTCTTCTTCTCTCTTTTTTTTTTCCCATCTTTTCAAAATAATACTCAACATATAGAAAATCTTTATCCATTTCATGAGTAATTCTTCAGTGCAACGGAGGTATAGGATGACGTGACATTACTAACAAATTAATAAATGATATGTGTGATTTAATATTTATATTTTTAGTTATTTTTTAATAATTTAACATACATGACAAAAATTATTGAATTATTGACGTGATAACTCCATTGTATTGTAGATTTTTTTGCATTTGATGATCCAATATTTTCTAAAAGCTTTATGTACCAATTCAAGGAGCAACAGACAAGCATACATTTCTAGATACGGTTTTCCAAATATTAAACATGCATAAAAATTTACTTTTCTTTTAGTTTTAAATGGCATTAAAAAAACTGGTAGGTTGGTTCAGCAAGCAAAATCTCTTGGTGTGTTATAAGACATTTGGTGTTCAAATCCCGCTCATATCACATCAGGTTTTAGAGTGGTTTTGTTTTACATTTATGCGATTTTTTAAGAAATAAAAAAGGGATTCCCAATAGATTTGAGTTTTAACTTTTCGGCCAGGGACAGGCTTGCTGGGTATTCATCTGCAGTGATCCAAGTTTACAGAGGCTCATAACAACTAACACAGCCCACTAAAGACCTTAATAGAGCTATAATCATTTTCCAAGCTAGCTCAAATCAAGAAATCATGGTTGAGTACTATCTGATTCATTTACTGGACATGCTTGTCAATGTATTAGACATAGTTTTCTTGAGTTTCCAGAATCAAATGGCACTTTTACATGCATAATGCTATGTAGGTACCTGTCGATCTGCAAAAATAAGCGATTCCCTTTATGATCGTACCTTGACACAGAAGATCTCTTGACAAGAATTTCCATTATACCCGTTTTAGTTCCTTATTAATGGAACCCACCCAAGGCTTGTTTACTCCAAACCATGGAGCTAAAGTGATAAACCTTCTTATAAGCTTATTTGGTATATGCCATAATACAATCTCAGGAACCCTGTCAAATGATCAACATTTTGTTACATTGAATAGAAAATAGAGGACACGACCAACCAATATACAAAATATAAAATTGATCGAGTTGTTTTATTTGAGGTGAATTTCAATGAAAATGAAGAATACGATGGTCAAATACTAACTTATTATCTATTTGGTCACGGATTCAAACTCTGAAAACAACATCCCGATAATAAATAAGGATAAGACTGCTCTCGATAATAAATAAGGATAAGACTGCGTACACTATAACCTTCCTCATGCCCTACTTATAGCGGAATCTTGTACACCGATTTCAACTAATAATATAAGAGAAGTCGGATATGTTAATGATGGAAATTAAGTTATGAACTCAAGTGCAGATCAAGCATTTGGGCCAAGTATTGCTAACCAAGAAGCTTAAGATCATTTTACATATTCTAGATGGGCCTACTATTAGGTTAAGAGCTAAGAATATCAAGAAGGCTAAGTTGGGCTTATTCATACTACTTGAGCTAAAGCTACACATTCACTGCACCAATTGTCGCTTCTATATTCACAATGGGATTGCAAGCTGTGGGATTTACTTTAGTTCATGTAATTCAAGTTGCAGAAGATCAGGACCAACCCTTTTTTTTTGGGAAAATTTCAAAATTTATTCCAAAAACGAAATGTACAAAAACAAAATAAAACCAGAAAGGTATAGTCGAAGACTAGAATACAATCCCCAGATGCCAGAACAACAAACAGCCAATGAGCCAAGCTCACATAACAAAATAAAAGATACTGCTCATGGATTTAAGCCTGGCAATAATTTCGCGACCAGAACAAGAGAGAAAAAAAAATGAGCCTACATGCGAGCACAACCCCACCAAACCTCATTCGAAAGCAAAACCTGTGGAGAAGCGCCAGCCCGCACAAGCGTGGGTCCATGTACACCTACCACTCAGAATGAATAAAAAAAAAAACCCTTCAGGCCCAATGTTACGGGCTGACATTTCCAATAGCGGAAATTCCGGCTCGTGCAGCATTTACCAATAATCACGCCTTGTAAGATAGCCTTCCCACAGCCCATGCACTCAAATTTCATGTTTTTGATGTCTACCGACCCTTATAGCGACAAGTTACGGAAGTTAATAATCTATCTCAAAGCCTGTGAAAGCGGGCATGCACTACCTCGAGATCCGGTAAATAAACAACACAGCTGGATATAAAAATATTGTATTTTAATAGGAACTCTATCATTACAATGCATGATGTACAAAGAACATCTAAGGGCGAGAGGATTCACGGCTAAAGTCCCTAGAACACCGAAGCTCACTTGGACACTCCAAGGCTCACCTAGCTTCCCCCCCCCCCCCAAAAAAAGGAGGTTTTAAAGACCACTCAAGCGCTAGGTGTGTGCACAAGTTTCACCAGTATACACACACCTAGCGCTTGAGTGGTCACACTCATCTCTAAAATCTAAATTACGAGGAGATTCCAGGAACTCTTTCAACGAGTCAATAAATCAATAATATAAGTGACTTTGAGTTAAAATTCGTCCCTGGACAAGCTCATCTTGATGTCTTTCTACAACACCCCCACTTTGCGGCAAGGTGCACGGTAAGAGCCAAAAGTGGGCAAAATGCAAGAATCTCCCGACAAATCTCAAAATCACACTCCATGACGGAAATTTTCCTAGTATATATGAGCATAAGCTTCACTCATGACCTGTTCTAACTGGGTCTGGCAACCCGGAGCATATGCTCCTTCACAATGCAGAAAAACTAGGCAAGCGGCAAGCAAACACGTTTATAAATCTCCCGAAAAATTTGATGAGCGGAAAATATATCAATATTACCGCCCATTTTACTTAATATTTTGTATAGTTTCTCGAGTTTTATGAACGTTTTGATGTGTTTTATATATTTTATATAAAATAAAATCGGTACTCAATGGAATCAACCAGGACGAAATTTGGAACAAGAAAGGCAAAAACTGGACTTGACATTTGGATTTGGAGGTTGGAAACTTGAAATGGCGTTCTCACGAAGTACAATTTCAGAAATTTCAACTTTGTGTAATTTTTGTATTCTGGCCATAACATTTTACTCCGATATCGGATTGAGGTGATTCAAGTTCCAAATGAAAGAAGACTCAAAGCACTACATCTTTGATGTTCATAAGAATTTCGAATTATGAAGTTTTCAAGACTGAAATTGATGACAAAAATCCAAAATATGTTATGTGTAATTATTAAAGTCATTATCAAAAAAAAAAAAAAAACATGGAAAATAACAATTTACAATTGTCAAACTTCTACCAAACATTCTTGCATGTTTGGTGGAGGATTTGGTGCCAAGTTTGATGTCATGTTTGGTGTCATGTTTGGTGGCATGTTTGGTGGAGAAATTGTTGGAAGCCTTTATAAATTCCTATAAATAGTATGCCAAATTTGATGTAAAACTCATGCTTTCTTCTAGGATTTCTATGTAAAACTTAGAAAAGAGTGTATTGTGTGTTTAATTTCAATTTTCTTGTATTTTTTTTTATTTTTAGTAATAAAATTCTGTCTGTTTTCATTTAAGTATGAGTAGGTAACTTCTTTCTCCTGTGGTGAAAAGTGAAACTTTTATGATAATAATTTAGATTAATCTCCCTTATTTTATAACATATAAATTATCTTAAAACCTGAATTAATTAGATACCGCCTTTATGGTCGGTTATGTTAGACACAAATGACCCATAGCGTCACTATTTGCACAGATCATTGTGTTGTTGTAGCAAATTAACTATGTGACAAGGAAATTGCACTCTCATCATTTGTGATTAGATCGCCATAGATATACAAATGAAGAGAGGTCCCTATGATTAGTTCCTGGACTGAGAATGATATGAGACAGTATCAGTCCCCGTAGGATTAATCATTAAATATCCCTAGCCGGAGTATTATCGAGACTGGACATCGATAATGCGGAATAGGCTAGTATTGCACTTGTGTGCGTTGTGAGGGCACAACGGCATAGTTCTCATATATATAAGTATTGGATACTTATGCAAGTGCGATAGGAGGTCGTGTTTCACCGATGGTACGGGAAACAGCTTCGCTCTGGATAGACCCCTCGGAATCCCATTGGTATTATGACTATGTGTCTATGGGAGGCCGAAATCAAGGTAGGTGTGTATAGTCTTAACCTGAGACTTGCATCGCTAATACTTACGATAATCGGTAGACTTTGGTCTTGGTGGTACAGGGCTTTAACCGGTTCTGCGTACACCACTTCTGGGTTTATCAGAGAGTCGTAGTGTATTGGGTGTGATGTCGAGACGGAAGTATCACTTCAGTCATATTGGAGATGATGTCACGCAGGATACGGTATTAGTGCTCTTAAGTGATGCACATCCAATCGTGATATTATGACCAGGTCATGAATATCCGATTATAGAGACTAGTTACCAGACATCCGACATGTGCTTCGGACGAGGCACACTTTCCAGCCCCAGCCCTAGCACGTGACTATCCGATACTGGGCCGATACACACAATACAATTGTATACTACGCTTGATACAGATCTTTGATATTCTTAAATGGATATGTCCGGAGAATTGGGTAGACTTGGTGCTTTGCTAGGAGTCGACCTTGTCTCGTAAATCGGTAGAACGTAGTACTTGGTACGTATGTGATTCGGATACTCCGACGACCGTATTTACTGCCAACTTATCCAGGGATCTCATGGGTCGCTTCCCGATAATCCACGATGACGCATAACTCCCACTCTTGAATAATTTGGGATTATATTGAAGAGAGAGAAAATTAATCTAGGATTAATTACGGAGATATTTTATCTAGGATAAAATATCGTCTAGAGAGAGATAACGATTAATTTGGAATTAATCGGTAAATTAATATATTCGATATATTAAACGAAATTAGATTTCGACGCGGAATTAAAATTAGATTTTAATTCGGGCGAACGAATTAATTTAGAATTAATTCGTTAGCGACGTGAATAGTGAATTCGCTAGGCGAAATCATTTAATTACGACGCAACGGGAAAATCGTTAATTTGGAATTAGCGAGCCCGAGCCCGAGTGTGATTGCGAGCGCATTCGTATTTCGAATGCGAGTGCGGCGACGCAAGTCACATCAAGCATCAAATCATTCATCATCAAGCGTCAAATCAAATGTCACTTTGAGTGATGTGATTGATTGATGTGATTGATTGATTGAAAGACATGACTTAAAGTTGATATGACTTAAAGTTGATGTGAACATGGATGGACTTGACATAAAGTAGTATTTTGGAGGGAAAACTTTAGGATTTGGCTCCAATATTCATTTGATTTATTTGATAAAGTTAAATGAAAATTGATTATTTTTTTTGGAAAATATATATAATCAATTTTTGCTTTACATTTTATTAAGTTAACAACCATTTCTCTCTCATCTCTCTCATGTCTCTCACACGCCCAAAGTGAGAAATACTCACTGTTTTGGAAGCCATTTAGGCGTGAACAAGGGAAGCAAGAGTTGGGTTTTTATGGCAAAACCGCAAGTGCTAGCACACTACGAGACTTGCGAAGGTGGTAGGGAGGTTCGCCCATGAGCCGGGATCCGTCGGACGAGTCTTGGAGCTCTGTTTCCTCAGCTCAAAACTGAAAAATTGAGGCAGTGGACTGCTGCAGTGGGCGTGAATGGCAGTGAGGATTTTGGGCTTCATTCGTCTCCAAATCGACTCAACCGATCGATGTGAGTATTCCGCTACCTTCCGTTGATGTATTCACACATGTATTTCATGTCTTGTTTGATCTTGGGACCTAGATTAATTACCAACAATGGTATCAGAGCTTAGGTTCAAGCATGAAAAATGTAGGGCTTAAAATTGGGTATTTTGTATTTGAGCATGATTTTGTGAAATTGGATGATTGAGCATGTTTAATATATGTTGAATTGAAGATTGATTTGATCAATTTCAAGAAAATGTGATTGGATCAATTTTGCCCAAAAATGTTAAGTTTAGCCGAATGGTAATGGTGTTAGAATTCTTGGAATTTTTCATATTAATTCATTGGATGAGTTGTAATGAAGTAGGATGATGTTGATTGAGATTGAATTGGATTAATTTTGAATTGAACAAAAACCCCTAATACCTTCACCTTGGCCGAATCTACATTGCCCTATAAAGTCTTGGTTTTTTGATTTTGAACAATTGGATGTGTATGAAATCATTTAGGTTGTTGATTTAATGTCGATTGTGGGTTCGATTGGATTGAAACCAAATCGGACACAAAATCCTCCCTTGGCCGAGAGCATTGAGCATGTATATGGGTTTGATTTTTCATTTATGTGTTGGACATGTGATGATGATGTTTAGCATGATTAATTGGACTAATTAAGTGTTTTAGAAATATTGATTTAGGTGATTAATCATGTAATGCACTTTAGGTAATTAAGTTGCGGAATTGGATTCATGTGATTTAGTTATTTAGGCCTTAAATTGGATTTGGGCTTCTAATGTTGTAATTGGGCCTATTGGGCTTGATTTTATCAAGTTGGGTTTAGGCCAAGTGGATTGGATCCAATTGGGCCAAAACCTTAACCATAAAGCCCAAATGCGACTTAATGAACCTTTAAAGTTTAATTGGGCCTAATGGGCCAAGATTGATTTGGGCTTATGGGGTAAATCCCGGATTGGACTTTGGTTATCGGTTTGACCCGAGTTGACCAAAAGTCCACGCTTTAACAAATCAATTAAAAGCCCATTGGACTTTAATTGAATTGACGTTGGACGTTAATCGGTCTTTGAGACGCGTTACGATTAAATTTGGAATTTAAATCGTAAAAGGTTTATTAATAAAGTGTAATGTTTAATTTGGAATTGAATAGTGAATTAGTATTAAGTACATGTTAAATTAGATTTAATAATGTAGTTTAATTTAATTCATGAATTCGTACTTCAAGTACTTATTCGCAAAAACGAGTTTGACTCGAACAAAATCAAATCGTTGTTTGAACATTGGATGATCACTTAATTATCAGATTAATTAATTTGATTAGATTGATTGATAGCATGCTTATGTGTGTGAATACGTGGTTGTGTTGAATGAATAATGTATATCGGATGGATATTAGATGGGTGGGCAATTTTAGAAATTGTTGTAATAAATTCGATTTATTAAATTGGACCTGCGTGTCCAACCTTATCACCTTCATTCTCTTTGTATTCTCTTCTCACATATTCCCCTCTATGTATATGAGGTTTCTTTAGAAGTGTAGTGTAACGGGTAGAAGTAATACTAGTGCTAGCATGAGTGAGAAAGTGAGAGATTTGATCTAGGATCAATGTGTAAAGTATCCATCAGCATATCATTATTATTTATTTTCATATGCGCTTTATTATGTATTTAGAATGCATGTTTAAGGTGTATGATGATGAGACCTTAACAAAGATAATTAAATTGGTAGCCAATTTGCACGCGAAAAACCCTCGTTAATATCAAGCGTTTATTTTCCTTTCATTGAGTGATTCTTGCTCAAGATCCGAGATTGGCAGGGGTTGTTGGCCAAAGTCAAGCCATTGTCCGTCGAAGATGTGCTTTAATCACGAGGCTTTGTTCCATATCGGTGTCGTGTCCAAGTTGTGGTTTGTTGGCCAAAGTCAAGACCACTTCTTGTCCATAGACATTGATTACGAAGCTTCCATGTCAATGGGTCCGCGCTTGACTGGGATCACTAGGTTTGTTGTGCCAAAGCCAATGCCTAGTTGATTCAGAGGAAAAAGGTTAGGGTATATATTCGATATATAGGCATATATTAGATATATGTTTGGGACTTGGATGTCCACCTACTGGATCTAGGAGTTGGATGAGATCCAATTGATCTTCGAGATCTACCTAGTTAATTGTCATACAATTTGTTGGCCAAAGTCAAGATTGTGTGACATTTAACGGGATCCTAGCCCACTAGGAAACACACGGTTTCCCGAGTACTCGACAGAGGGTTAGAGGCTCGACGAAAAAGTGGGAGGCAAGTATTGAATTTGCAACATTCGTTCGAATACTCGCTAAACGCGCTCATCTATATTTTACTCGTCTTATTAATCAAAAGTATTAGTTGGACTAATATTTTATGTTGTTTTAAAAATATATATAATGGGACTATATACAAACTCATTCAATATATAGTTGATTTTATAATTGGATTATAGTAATCAATATAATTGAATTAAAATTATAGTTGATTAAATAATTGGATTATTGTACATTATAATAAATAGTACCTTATTAAATTGATTAAATAGTGGGACTATTGAAATCAAGAAAGAATTGAAAAGTTGAATATTTTAAAAGATTTAATTTTCAATTGGGAATTAATAATAGGTTAATTTATTTGATAAAATAACTTATTATGACTTAGCCCATAATTAAGCAATAGTGGAGCATAAAATCTTTGGAAGATTTATGTGATGATGACTTTAGTGCTTAATTAATATACTAATCATAAATCTATCTTTAGATTTAAAGTATTAAATTGCAATTAATATTCTTAGAGAATTGATTTGACTATTCTAGTGGAGAGAAGTTAAAGTTTTCAATTGGGCAAGTTGCACAAGGTGCACATCATTTCGATATTCCGAAACCCAAGGCTTGGCCAAAGGATTGTGAAATATTGAAAAGATAATTGACATATCCCAAAGTGACTACCATTTGGATATGGAAGACACGAAGGAATTAAAGAAAGGGCGAGGCTCTAACTTTAAAAATATTTGTCAAAGTTATGTTCACTACTAGTATTGAAATTGGATTTTAAATACTTAGTGTGGTACATAAAATATAAGTATTGATGTTCAGAATCCGCTATGAGCAGGATACTGACTTCGAGCCGAGATTTCTCTGCGAATCGGAAACGGGACGAAAGTCGCTGTTTCGACCGTAGATACCTAAGTTTAAGGAACTACCCTTTGGGTATGTTCTTAAATTAGGAAATGTTATGAAGTAACTAGTTTGACTAGAGACATTATCTCTTATCAGGTTTTAATCCAATGCGGATAAAACATTTATATTCTAGAACACTAAGTGTTTCATATATAAAGATGATACTGAGATAAATACATTAGATGTAAATAACAGAATTTATATTTTGAATATAAATAAAATCTCAAACATATAAAATGACAAATAAATAGCTCAAATTGATTTGATCAATAGACTTATTTGTGGCATTGTTGTCTAGGACACAATTAAACAAGACTCGTATATCCACACTTTTGAAGAGTGGGTACTAGGACTGATTTGACTATTCAAATAAGGTCTGCGAATCTAGTGTATTAGGTAAAATACCTAAAATACTATTTACTTGGTAATAGTAAAAGTGCTACCGATCTGTTAGCCCTATTCATGGTGAAGTTAGTGGGCCCATATCTAGTTAGACTAGATGTGAACATGAATATTTCGTGACCTTAACGGATGTGGCATCACGTTGTGCTTATGTGTTTCTTTTGAAGAACACAGATCGGAAACTTTTGAAGTTTCGACACGAAATGAATAAACAGATCAGCTATAGTATTATTCCGCCACGATTAAGACCGTAATGGAAAATACTTAAGCGGTAAGTTTCATACGTAAATGAAAGAGTACGGTATTCTTTCATATGAGGACTCCTCCCGAGACACGTCAGTTGGACGGTGTGTCCGAAATAAAATCGAATTTTGTTAGACATGATAAGGTTTATCACGAGTCGCTCTGAGCTACTGTTTCCTTCAATAGGATATGTATTAACAGTGCAAAACTTATTTAGAATAAGGTTCCATATTAATCTGTTTGACAGATATCATATAGGATATGAACATGAAAGAAACGGGGTTTCTCATTCCTGATAATTTGGGTATGCCAGGCATAACGTTTGGATGATACCAAACTAAAAGACCCAAATTGGATAAGTGTCAATAGGTTATCCTAAGGGAAACCTTAAGTATAGTACTTGTAAATCTCACATGAGAACAATGTGATTGTTGCTCACCATGCGGTTTTTCCTGAGAGGAATACCGATATGCAGTGGTCAGTGGGAGGATAGTGATACTCGATGAAAATCGTAGTAATACTGTTCAAGACACGAAGTCCTTAATGGAACACAAATAGTTCATCTATGATGAATCTATACCATTAATCTTCAATACATAAGAAACTAGTAGATCAGATAGAGTTAGAAAACAACCTAGGGTATGGGTTTCTGATCTCACCCCATAAAGATGTTAATCTTATGGAGGTGTTACCATCCGACTACGTTTTGAGGAAGTGATACGAGGTATCGACTCCCTATTATGGCAAAGTGCCATGAGTCCGAAATGGATTCCATGTATAACAACTATTTTGGATACTAGTTGTTGTACCACAAGGCATTGTGCCTATTGGTACATTAAACGTCTTCAAGGAAGACATACATGGAAGGCAACATACCACGTACAAAGCTGGGCTTTTGACGGAAAGGTATCGTTATCACATTGTGTTAATAACGGTTCAACCTTTTACCTATTGCCATGGTAAATCCATTTTGAAGATGCTTGTTGATAACTGTATATTTCATTTATGAAATGTGTCAGTTGTAGATCAAAATCGCTTTCCTGAAAAGGAAACCTTTTGGAGGATGCTTACAACATCCTGACGATTTTGTATAACCGACAAACAAGGTTTGCGGGTTATTCGATCCATGTTTGGATTGAAGCAAGCATAAGGTTCTTGGAACTGACGTTTTGAAATAATCATAATGGTTTATGATTTGACTCTAAACGAAATAATTCTTGTGTATATATGGAGGTTAGTGGGAGGACACTGACAATGAAATTCCCATAAAGCAATTGGTGAAAGCTTGGCTTTCATAGATATTCTTTCATAGAAATTCTCCGTAGAATTCTGGGGAGTAACAACCTTTATTCAAGGAATAAAGATCTACTGGGATAGATTTGGAGTTGTTAACACTCTCTGGGAAATTGTACATTTAAAATGTACTTGATAGGGTGTCTCATACGCTTCGAGCATATGGAGTCACAATCAGGTCAATCCAAGTGATAGTCACTGGATTGAAGATTAAGAACATCTGTTAGTATCTGAGAGAACTAAAGATGTTGTCTTAAACTATGGAGAAGGAGAACTTGAAGTGACTGGGATCACTGCTGTAAGTTTCCAAACAATTAAATATTGTGGTACTATAAAGTTTGAATAACGGGACAGTGAGCTGGAAATCTTCCGAGCAAGATAACTGTTACCGAATAAACAACAAATGCGGATTATTGCTGCAGCTGAGGCAGCAATAGAAGCCATTTGGGTCGAAAATAAATCTAATTAGATTAGATATAGTTCTTTTAGCAGCTGAGCTAGGCGTCAGCACATGCTAAGGAATTAAAGGTCTCATCGACGATCCAGATATATACTTCTATATCATCTTATTCGTTCGGATCATACATCGTGGCGATGTGATGATCGTGCAAATCGCATCGACGATAATCAAACAAATCCGCTGACGAAATCCTTTCCTCAGCAATTTGAGCGAACCGTACATAGTTCGGGTGTGGGACACTTGAGTGACTGGCTATGTGCCAAGTGGGAGATTGTTGGACAAAAGACCCATAGCGTCACTATTTGCACAGATCATTGTGTTGTTGTAGCAAATTAACTATGTGACAAGGAAATTGCACTCTCATCATTTGTGATTAGATCACCATAGATATACAAATGAAGAGAGGTCCCTATGATTAGTTCCTGGACTGAGAATGATATGAGACAGTATCAGTGCCCGTAGGATTAATCATTAAATATCCCTAGCCGGAGTATTATCGAGACTGGACATCGATAATGCGGAATAGGCTAGTATTGCACTTGTGTGCGTTGTGAGGGCACAACGGCATAGTTCTCATATATATAAGTATTGGATACTTATGCAAGTGCGATAGGAGGTCGTGTTTCACCGATGGTACGGGAAACAGCTTCGCTCTGGATAGACCCCTCGGAATCCCATTGGTATTATGACTATGTGTCTATGGGAGGCCGAAATCAAGGTAGGTGTGTATAGTCTTAACCTGAGACTTGCATCGCTAATACTTACGATAATCGGTAGACTTTGGTCTTGGTGGTACAGGCTTTAACCGGTCTGCTGCGTACACCATTTCTGGGTTTATCAGAGAGTCGTAGTGTATTGGGTGTGATGTCGAGACGGAAGTATCACTTCAGTCATATTGGAGATGATGTCACGCAGGATACGGTATTAGTGCTCTTAAGTGATGCACATCCAATCGGGATATTATGACCAGGTCATGAATATCCGATTATAGAGACTAGTTACCAGACATCCGACATGTGCTTCGGACGGGGCAGACACTTATCCAGCCCCAGCCCTAGCAAGTGACTATCCGATACTGGGCCGATACACAATACAATTGTATACTACGCTTGATACAGATCTTTGATATTCTTAAATGGATATGTCCGGAGAATTGGGTAGACTTGGTGCTTTACTAGGAGTCGACCTTGTCTCGTAAATCGGTAGAACGTAGTACTTGGTACGTATGTGATTCGGATACTCCGACGACCGTATTTACTGCCACTTATCCGGGGATCTCATGGGTCCCTTCCCGATAATCCACCGATGACGCATAACTCGCACTCTTGAATAATCTGGGATTATATTGAGAAGAGAAAATTAATCTAAGATTAATTACGGAGATATTTTATCTAGGATAAAATATCGTCTAGAGAGAGATAACGATTAATTTGGAATTAATCGGTAAATTAATATATTCGATATATTAAACGAAATTAGATTTCGACGCGGAATTAAAATTAGATTTTAATTCGGGCGAACGAATTAATTTAGAATTAATTCGTTAGCGACGTGAATAGTGAATTCGCTAGGCGAAATCATTTAATTACGACGCGACGGAAAAATCGTTAATTTGGAATTAGCGAGCCCGAGCCCGATTGTGATTGCGAGCGCATTCGTATTTCGAATGCGAGTGCGGTGACGCAAGTCACATCAAGCGTCAAATCATTCGTCACATCAAGCGTCAAATCAAATGTCACTTTGAGTGATGTGATTGATTGATGTGATTGATTGATTGAAAGACATGACTTAAAGTTGATATGACTTAAAGTTGATGTGAATAGTGATGGACTGACATAAAGTGTAAATGCATTTGGAGGGAAACTTTATGGATTTGGCTCCAATATCATTTGATTTATTTGATAAAGTTAAATGAAATTGATTATTTATTTTTGGAAAATATATATAACAATTTTTGCTTTACATTTTATTAAGTTAACAACACATTTCTCTCTATCTCTCTCATGTCTCTCACACCCAAAGTGAGAAATACTCACTGTTTTGGAAACCATTTAGGGTGAACAAGGGAAGCAATAGTTGGGTTTTTATGGCAAAACCGCAAGTGCTAGCACACTACGAGACTTGCGAAGGTGGTAGGGAGGTTCGCCCATGAGCCGGGATCCGTCGGATGAGGCTTGAAGCTCCGTTTTCTCAGCTCAAAACTGAAAAATTGAGGCAGTGGACTGCTGCAGTGGGCGTGAATGGCAGTGAGGATTTTGGGCTTCATTCGTCTCCAAATCGACTCAACCGATCGATGTGAGTATTCCGCTACCTCCGTTGATGTATTCACACATGTATTTCATGTCTTGTTTGATCTTGGGACCTAGATTAATTACCATGGTTAGACTTAATTAAATTAATTTTAACCTATTTAATTGGATACCGCTTTTATGATATGTTGAAATTAATTAAAATATGACTTAATCAGGATACGTCTATATGGTCGGTTGGTAACATGTAATTTATATATTATAATAAGAGAGATTTATAGATTTGAAATATAAAAAGTGGATTCCCTAACCCAGTATTTTATTTCATTGTTGTAATTTTTACTTTTTACTTTTCAACTTGTTGTATGATGTTTTATTTATTTATGCCTTCAGTAGTCCTAAATATGTGTCGTAACTAAATACGTTGTCTATGATTGTGATGAAAACCAATATCAATGATTTAATAAGTTAGTTTTTCTTATGTTTTGTGTGATGTATTAGTTTATTTATTGAGTCTTAATCTTAATGCTTCTTGTTAATTGACCACTAATAAGATTGATTAGGTAAACTTAAAATGAACTTGGAAAAGGAATTTTAGGTTTAGTCGTAGACTCAATAGCTCACAATCTCACATTCACCTTAGAGATTTCCTTCCAGGATATGAATATACCTTTCCAGTGTGGATAGCCATAATTGGAACTTAAACTTAATGAATTCGGAGTTTCTTCTTATTAATATAGGAATATAGTTAAATAAGTTACTTTGGTGTTTGCATCTGACAATCGGAAGATGCTTTTGCATATTTTCGTGTTCCAGGTTAATAACTAGTATATTACCCAAGCATAAAATAATCAACTCATCTTTAGAAAGATATTGGTATGATTCATAACCCTAGACATTTTCATATCATTAATTTTTTTTGAAATATACCTTAATTTTATTTATTTGTTTGTTTTAGATAAAAGTTACCATCTAAATAAAAATCAACTTTAATTAGATACTTGTAGAAATTTAGTTTCATTAATTAATAGCATTAGTAATAAGTCATTGTGGGATCGATAAATTTTATACTACTTGAACGATACGTGCGCTTGTGTAACATGAGTGATTTCACGGATCAAGTTTTTGGCGCCGTTATCGAGGACTTATTTATCTTTTACTATTAATTTTGAGGTTAGATACTTTACTTGTGTCTAATTTATTTTTACTTATTATTTTGGTTTTCTTGTATTTCAGGTGCTCAGACACTACATGAAAAGAAGCATAAGCTTTGAAATCCGTTCACTTGACCCAAAAATTAAATGAACTATCAGACAGTTGAGAATGAAAAGGCGAGAAGATCAAGAAGAATTGATCAATATGAAAAATCAATAACTTGAACCTTTTGGAAGTCACCATCAATTCTCATTCGAGACAGAATAATTTCGGTGGTTGTCGGCTTCATATCATGCATTGTACTTCCTCCCTTATCTGCAAATGCTTGTGACATCAAAACATGCATTCAGATGATACAACAGTCAGTTCAGTTTGGGAGAAGTGAAATCGAATATCCTAATGCCCACATCAGTACTTCCTGAAAGTTTATGGTGTATTCAATTAGAACCGAGCGGGAGAAGAAACAGTGCATCTGCGTGTGTCCCCATATTCCTTGAAAGACAGAGCTAAGGCTTGGCTTCATTCACTACCAGCAGGTTCCATCACAACTTGGAACACTCTTACTACCAAGTTCCTTGGAAAATACTTTCCCCCAGCCATAATAGCAAAGTTGAGAAACGACATCACATCCTTTGTGCATATGAATCAGATTCTATTTGCGAAGCATAAGAAAGATACAAAGAATTGCTCTGAAAATGTCCTCACCATGAGATTGCAAAGTGGCTTCAAGTCTAAAACCTTCTACAATGGGCTTTCTAGATTGATGAAAACCACAGTAGATGCTACTACTGGAGGATTATTAATGGCAAAAGGAGAATATCAAGATTATGACTTAATTGAAGAAATGGCTAACAACATTCCTCTTGTGGCAAACAGAGAGGAGCATAATCCATCGAATAGCAGGAATCTACGACGTAGGGTTCCACACAACTGTGAATGCTAAGCTGGATCAGATTTGTAAATGTCTGAAAACTCTTAGAATGTAGGTTAATGCTAGATCCATAAGTTCACACCATATAGAGGACCACCAGAGGTAGAATCTTATAACCAAGATGATGAGACTGTGAACTATGTCAGCACAGACAAGGAAATAATCTGTATTCCAATACGTACAACCCAGGTTGAAGGAATCATCCTAATTTCGTATAGAACAACACTTTAAGGCAAATGAAGAATCCACAACTTGGATTCCAATAGCAGAATCAACGCTAGAAGTATGAAAAAGAACCAGGAATAGCAGAAGTGCTTGCCGAGATGAAAAAGCAATAAGTCAAATATGATGTTATGTTTCAATCCCAAACAGCATTAAATCAAATCCAAGAAGCTTCTATAAAGGCACTCGAAAATCAATTGGGACAACTGGCCAATACTCAGAGTTACAGATCGCAATGTACCATTCATAGGAACACAGAACCAAATCCAGGAACAGAGGGAATAAACAATGCCAAGCCATCACTTGAAAAGAGGCACTGAAATCAACAAAGATGTTGGAGTCAAAAATCTATTGAGAATGTTTTAAAGAAAAGTAATGAAACAGATCCATAGATGGAGGAAAAGGAGGAAAAGAAATTGATCGAGAGAGATTTACTCCACCTCCATCTTTTCCACAGCGTCTTCAGAAACACAAACTGGATAAATAATTTGCTCGATTCCTGGAAATTTTCAAAAAGTTATATTTCAACATTCCATTTGTAGAAGCGTTGGAACAGATGCCCAATTATGCTAAATTCATGAAGATATTATGTCATGAAAGAAAAGATTGGGAGATTACGAGACAGTAGCACTGATAAAGAACGCAACACCATCATTCAGAGGAAGCTCCCCTCAAAGTTGAAGGATCATGATAGTTTCACCATCCCTTGCACCATAAGAGAACATTACTTCGGTAAGGCTTTGTGTGATTTAGGTGCTAGTATTAACTTGATGCTTTTGTCTATTTACAGGAAACTACAGCCTGGAGAAGCAAAGCCCGACAATTCACTCATATTTCTGAGAGGTATAGTGGAAGATGTGCTTGTCAAAGTCGACAAATTCATTTTCCCAACAGATTTCATTGCCCTTGACATGGAGGAAGACAGAGATGTACCCATCATCCTCGGGAGACCATTCTTAGCTACATGTCGAACCATCATTGATGTACAAAAATATGAACTAACCATGAGGGTACAGGACCAAGAAATAACATTTAATGTTTTCAAAGCCATGAAATTTACAAATGATGAACGAGATGAGGGATGTTTCAGACTTGATGTAATAGATAGTATCATCCAGAACACAGATGCAATGTAACTTTCCACTGACAAACTTGAAGTATGCATCACCAACATGACTGACAGAAAATTAGATATTGAGATTCTGGAATGTATCAATTATATTGATGGAGCCTCTCGCTCAGATCGACACCACAGATGGAAAGTTTGGAACTACCGATAAAGGAGTGATTCAAACCCTCGATAGAAAAACCACCATAGCTGGAACTAAAGCCACTTCCGAGCCATCTCAAGTATGCATACTTGGAGAACTCTTCTGATTTACCTGTGATTATTTCTTCGTCACTAATATGGGTGCAGGAAGATAAGTTGCTGAGAGTGCTACGCGAGCATAAGAGAGCTATTACTAAACTATAGGATACATTCCACGAATCAATCCATCATTTTGCTGGCATAAAATTTTGATGAACTAAGAAAAGCCACAGTGGAGCATCAACGGAGACTGAATCCAATCATGAAAGAAGTAATAAAGAAAGAAATCATCAAATGGTTGGATATAGTAATCATCTACCCCATCTTTGACAGATCTTGGGTGATTTTTATGCAATATGTACCAAAAAAATGAGGAATGACTATAGTCACCAATGAAAAGAACGAGTTGATTCCAACAAGAATAGTGACTAGATGGAGAGTGTGTTTGGACTTCAGGAAGGTGAACTTAGTAACATAGAATGATCATTTCCCGCTACCATTCATTGACCAAATGCTAGAAAAACTAGCAGTACATGATTTCTACTGCATTCTAGATGGATACCCGGGGTACAATCAGAATGCCATCGCCCCATAAGATTAGGAGAAAACCACTTTTACATGCCCTTATGGTATTTTTGCTTTTCGCATGATGCTATTTGGACTCTGTAATGCTTCTGTCACGTTTCAACGATGTATGATGGCCATCTTTTCAGACATGATAAAACAAAGCATGTAAGTCTTCATGGATGACTTCTCAGTGTTTTGAGACTCATTCGACCACTACTTTCAGAATCTGGGAAACGTGTTACAAAGATGTGAAGATACTAATTTAGTACTCAATTGGAAGAAATGCCACTTCATGGTGCAGAAAGGTATTGTCCTGGGACATCGGATCTAACAGAAGGGAATCGAGTTAGACAAAGCAAAGATTGAGACTCTAGAGAAACTACCTCTACCATCATCAATAAAATGGATTCGAAGTTTTCTTAGGCATACAAGATTTTATAGAAGATTCATCAAAGACTTCTCCAAGTTCGCTAAACCATTATGCAATATGCTGGAGAATGATGCGCCTCCAGATTGGATGCTCCCATTTAAAGTGATTTGTGATGCCAGTGATTTTACAGTAGGTGCAGTTTTGGGACAACGAAAGGTGAAAGCTTTTCACACCATTTACTATGCCATCAAGGCTTTGAATGAAACACAACTCAACTACACATTAACTGAAAAAAAGTTGCTCGCACTTGTGTTTTCTTTTGATAAATTTTGCTCCTATTTGCTGGGTCCCATTGTGGTTGTCTACACAGATCATTCAACAATCAAATACCCGATCACGAAGAAAGATGTGATAAATGCATGAAAATGAACTTTGAACAGTATTAATTCAGCTTTGTTATCAATTAGTTGATCTTAATTATAGTTTATTTTGTGTCTTGTTATTAGGAAGCAATGGAACACGAATCTTAGAGCATTTGCATATGTTTCCATACCTTGCAGACACATCAGAAGAACGTGGAAAGAGCGGAAACACAGAAAGTGGCAAACTAAAAATTCCAGCAGACGCCGCGGCGCCCACTTTCTGGCGCCGTGGTGCCCCTTAACAAACTTCCCCCAAATATTTGTCCTACAAGTTTGGCACTACGGTGCCCCAGTAAAGTCCCAAAAGCTAATTCAGTCGTGTTTTATACGTATAAGAACTCCAGGACTTCCCTACATAAATCTAAGCTCGTCCAAACCCTAAAAGAAGAAGAAATACACAACAAAGAGTTGAAATCACATATATGAGAGAGAAGAACGAAGAAGCACAAGCCAGACAGGATGTCTCTCCGATCTATCCAGGTTGTATCTCTTTCTTCTATGGAGAACTAATATTCTAGGTAAAGCTAAGAATAAACTCTTGTAATTAAGTTCTTATGTTCATGTTTTTGATTCCTGCATGTTCGTCAATGTTTAATACAATTGATATTTTATTATTCTTTATTATCTTTCGATTATGATTCTAGAGATTGTGTTTTACCAATTTACATATAAAAATAGTCATGCTTCCTATATGTGTGATTGGGGAGCCCAGTTGTGACTAGTTATGTTATTTTATAAGTTGATCTTCTGCTGCAGCATTGTCTGTGGGTATATTGTCGATGTTAGATAGATCATAATGATAACATAGTGTGTTGTTAACATAGAGAAAATAATTCATCGATTACCTTAGAATTTAATCAGTTTTGATTGAAATATCTTCTGATTAATGGTTTGGGATGTGAAAACTTAATTGAGTAATAAAAAGGAATCAATTACTGAATATAGGGATTTGATACAAGAGGGATCCCCATCGCTTTGCTGCTTTTCTCTATTGTTAAATTTCTACGCGTTTTTCATAATTTTTAATTAAAACCTTTTCTTTAATTCAGTTACTGCTAACGTTTTCCTTAAGTGAATTAGTTCCTTGTAACCATCTTTCTAAGGAATCGATACCTCAACTATACTGCGATAATCACGAGTACTTTTTGGGCATAATCAAATTTTGGCGTCATTGTCCGGGAAACGGTTTACAAGCAAAAGGAGCAGGTTGCTTAGCAACAACAAAGCGGTAACTTCGTTCCACCTTTATTTATTTTATTTCAGTTTTGGTTTTAGTTTAAGTTTAGTTTTTTAGTTTTTTCTTTTATTTCTGTTCTCGTTTTATTTGTGTTTAAGTGCATGCCTAAACTTAGGGATCGGTTTGGTAAGTTTGTTAGAATTGAAGGGGATAACTAAGATTCAAGAAGTTTGTTTGACAACCTTTTTGCCACACCATCTACGTCTAGCACACAACATGAGTGAGAATGAGAGACCACCCATTAGGTCTCTTGAAGAGTACCTTCATCCCACTCGCACAGCTACACCATCATGTATAATGTTTCCTCCTAATTCACTACATATAGACTTTAAACTTGGAATGATACAGTATCTCCCAACCTTTCATGGTTTGGAGAATGAGAACCCCTTTATGTGCACATTAGAGAATTTAAAGAGGTTGTAACAACCTTCAATGACCGATTTGGGACTACAGACACAATTAGACTTAAGTTCTTCCATTTTGCCCTTAAGAATAGAGATAAAAGCTGGTTGTATTTGTTGAGATATCGTTTGATAGAATCATGGGGTGAGATGAACATACATTTTTCAATAAATATTTCTAACACAATAAGACTAATGCCTTGAAAAGAAAGATTTCAACCTTCTCCCAGAAAGATAGTGAAACCCTTTATTAAACTTGGGAGAGGTTTAAAGAGATGTTAGCTAATTGCCCTCACCATGGGTCTGAGAGTTGGCCTTTAGTAAGTTATTTTTATGATGGTCTAACCCCTAGAGAATGCTAATTTATTGAGACAAATTGTAATGGTGAGTTTATATGAGAAGATCCTGATGCGACACTTGAGTACTTAAATGACCTAGCCGAGAAATCTCACACTTGGACTGAACCAAATGCCATGGAAAACACTGATTGGACATGTCTCACCACTCCTAGCGGAGGCATACACCACTTTAGGGAAGAGGATAGTCTTAGAACACAGGTTGAGCTATTAACTAGATAGATATGAGCTTAAAAGACAAAGATAGCAAAACTATGCATGTGGTAGCCCAGTTAGAACCCCAAGGGGTATGTTTTATATGTAAGGGGATTGACCATCCGACCCAAAAGTATCCTTTATACGATGAGAATAGGGAAACATATGAGGAATAATGCAATGCCTTTGGAATGTACAATAAACCTTATACACCGTATTCAGATACTTATAATCCTGGTTGACGGAATCACCATGACCGGTGGTTACACACGCGTATAACGCAAGCACACGTATCGTTCAAATAGTATAAAAAGTATCGATCCCACGAGGACTTAATACCTAATCTATTAGTTTAACTGAGGCTAAATGATTACTAGTATCTAACAGATTGTTTTGATGATTTGAAAAGGTGATGATTCTAAATTTAAACACAAGTAAATAAAATTCGTAAAAGAATACTGAAGAAAAATTCAAATTTATAAAACTATCTAGGGTTGTGATTTATTCCAATATTATTTAAAAGATAAAGTGGCTATCTAATAGTTGGGTAATATATTGATTTATTAACCTGGAGCACTAAATTATGTAAACCTTCTTCCGATGGTCAATTACAAACACACAGTATAACCTAATTGAATCATATGTCTATGTCAACCAAATTATCTGGATTCATTAAGATTAAGTTCCAATTACGGCTACCCCCGTCCGACAGGTATATTCCTATCCTGTAAGGAAATCTATTAAAGGGATATCTATCCTCAAGGAATATCGTGAGCTATTGAGTCTAAGGTCTTTCTAAAATACCTTTTCCAAGGTCATTTTAAGTTTACCTAATCAATTTTATTAATGGCCAGTTAATAAAAAGCATTAAGATTAAGACTCAATAAATAAATCTTTATATTACCCAAACTATAATCTAACTTCTTATAAGCCGGTAATATTAGAATTCATCACAACCCCAGATATCTAACTTAGTTACGACACATAACTAAAGCTAGTGAAAACTTTAAAAATAAAAGACATAAAATAAAATTACTGAAAAGTAAATGCTGAAAAATAAATACTGAAAAAATACAATAAAATAAAATATTAAGGTAAAAGGAATTACTTTTACTATTTACTATTTTAGATATCTCCTATAATATAACATATAAACTTGTGATAATTTACCAACCAGCCATATAGGCGGTAACCTGATTAAGTCAAATTAAGTCCAACCAGCCATTAAGGCGATAATAATATTTGTCCATAATCCAGCCATATAGGCGGAACCAAAATAAACCTGCCATATAGGCGATAAGAAAATTTAATTACCAATCGATCAATCTGACGGTATCCTTACTTAATCCGGTTTAACCAGATTAAAATGAATTACCAACCAGCCAATATAGCGGTATCCTTGTTAAGTCAAATTTTAAATAGTGAATATATTATAATTACGGGAGATTAATCTAAATAGCAATAGTAAAAGAATTACCTTTCACCCTAGCAGGGGAAGTTACCCCATCATAGTTGAATAATAAAAAGTAAAAAAGTAAAAAAAAAAAAAGTAAATTATTATTACAGAACGTAATTAAAAATTAATTACAAAACTGAAATTTAAAGAAACTAAGAAGAGAACTCCTTATTTACATCAGAGAATTTAGAGAGAATTGTACATCTGAAATCAGAAAATTGAGCTGAATTTATAAGGGTCGGTAGGCATCCAGTGTTGGGACGCCCGAACACTTGGTGTCAAGACGCCCAAACCTGATGATGTGGCGTGCTGTGAGATCGACACGTGGCGATTCCGGATAAGGCGATAAGGTGACACATGGCAAGGCGGCTTCATCTCAATTATTATGCTGATGTGGCAACACGTGGTGAAAGCGATTGTCGGCACCGTAGGATGATGACACGTGTCACGGTGCACGTTAGCATATCGTTGTGATAGTGACACATGACGCGGCGCACGTTAGCAAAGTCAAATTTCTTAAATTCTGACTTGTTGACCCGGCGCACGTTAGCATATCGGCGTACGTTAGGCGTCGCGACGCCAAAGCTTCCAGTGTCGCGACTCTGAGAAATTACTAAAATAACTTTTTCCAATTTTCACTGTTTTGCTCCAAAAAAACTCCTGAATGTCCTGAAACTTTATTTATCTACAAAATAACACAAAACACATCAAAATATTCACAAAATTCAAGAAACTATACAAAATATTAGGTTAAATATGTGGGAAATAGTGATATATTTACCACTCATCACACCCCCAAACCTAACATTTTGCTAGTCCTCGAGCAAAACACAAAATAACATAGACAAATCTAAGCCACTTTTGTAGGGATCACGGTTGTATTTAGCATATGCAACAAGCCTTTAAACCCTAGGTGTCTCTAGTGGACGAGTTGTAGTCTCGTGAGGGTTTATAACAATAATACCCACAAACATTTTATAAAAGTAAAAATGTTATAAAACTAATGCACACAAAAGTAAAAAGACAAGCGAAAAGAGAACAAAGAAGTTAGTGACTACTCAGGTGAAACTTCTACTTCAAGTTACTAGTTGTTTTATTTCTTTCTAAATTACCGAATAAGTAAATTCTCCGATTATATTTACCATTTTCTATATGCACAGCCAACAAAATATCAATCAACTCATTTTTTCCCACAACAGTCACAAGTGTAATTGATAAGAGAGTAATATTTTTCTCCTAAAATTTTATCAGAATTCACACCTTTTTGTAGTAATGGAATAATTTTTCTGATTTTTTCTTTGATTTTTGAATTTTGAATTTTTATTTATATACAATACCTTCCATCTATGTAACGAGCTTTAGGTCGGTGGCTCCCAAACCAGTTGGCTTTAGGGCACCGGGTGTTTAGGCACCACTTCGGACTTAATTACTCAGACTTCAGATATATATATTTTTGCAACATCATTGATCCAAGTAGCGAGCTTTGGGCCAGTGACTCCCAAACCAGTTGGTTTTAGGGCACTAGGTGTTAAAACACCCTTACAGACTTAATAACTCGGATCTCGGACATGTTTTTTTTTTTTTTTTACTCCATCACTTTTTGAGATGCTTCCTCCAATTAAACTAGAGTACTGAATATTACAAACTTTTCAATTACAGCTCATGTCTGTATGTTACTATACATGTTGATAATACCTGCCAATTGAGCATATGAAGATCCATCTTAGTCAGTTTTATGGAGAATTTATAAATTAAATAATTCAAAATGAAATAAACAAAAATTAACTTGTTCGAAAATGGGTTGAAATACGTCTCAGGAGTGGAAACTCCTTACACAGCTATCTCTCACCAATTTCACCTTTTTAGTCAAAATAAAAACACAAAAACGCAAAATATTTTTGTAATTTTTGAAAAATTTTCAATTTTTTTTTTGTATTTTTCGAAAATTTTGGACTAAAAATAAAAAAAAAACACACAACTAAAAACAAGATACTAATCAACTAATTCTCTCCATAAAAACCTAAATGAGACATTGTCCCCAATGTCTTAAACAGTAGAAGAAGAGTTTAGAAATTAGTATCTGGTTAGCTGAAATTCAACAGGAAATTAAAGGTTAAGATCCAGATTAATCTGACGCCTCTTACCACGATCGTTCTCAGACCAATTTATCTTTGAAATGATAGAATCAATTTGTGGTTCATAGGCTAAAATTTGGTCAATTAGATCCTGAGCAGTTCTGGCAGTAAAGAGGAGTTCTTTCATAGGTTTTGTCACGAACCCGTTTCTCCGGGCATCATCAAGAAATACACAAAGAAAATCATAAAATCCCTCAACATTATACAGTCTTAATGGTTTCTGGTGTATGTTTAAGTTTGCCCAAGATAACACTATAAAAATTTCCTCCAATGCACCCAAGCCACCTGGCAAAGCAATAAAAGCATCAGCACGGTTAATCATTTCTACCAGTCGTTCAGATATACCTGGCACAATTAGTTCTTCTCTGTTTGATGGTCCAATAAGATTTGCCTCTGCCAAGGGTTTTGGAATAATTCCCAAGACTTGACTACCTCATTCTTGTACGGCCTTTGAAACGATCCCATAAGTCCAAGATTGCCTCCGTCATATACTAAATGCATATTCCTTACAGCTAAGACTCGACCCAATTCATGTGCTTCTTCTACGTATTGTGGTTTAACACCAACACTAGTACCGCAAAACACACAGATGATTTCAGCCCGTCTTCTTGAAGTGGCTTCCATGTTTTACTATGGATGTCTTCAAAAGTGTAATGATGAGTTGAATTTATAACACCTGAAAAGGGTGAGTAAAAATAATAGCACTAGTACCTGCCAAATGATAATTATTAGTTAAATAGTAAAATAAACCGTGATAGTCAAAAAGGTCTGGATCCTATCGGAGAAAATAAAAGGAAACAACAAAACAAATCACAATTATTAGGAAAAGATAAAGAGATATAATATGTACAAGAAACTTAGCGGCTTGATTGACGTATATGCGTCAGGGACAAGCTTCCCATCCAATTTTCTTATAAATTGGCAAACATGGTCTTTTTGAGTCAGATTCCCGAGACTTAACTATTGTCTTTCCTTTAAAAATTATGTGTGTAATTTGTGAATGGAAATATGAACATATCCACTGGGATGCGTCTCAAGAGCGAAGATATAT
>SKCR01017206.1:0-35175 GCA_019454045.1 Zanthoxylum bungeanum | reverse complement strand
GATTTGCTATCTAGAATTTCTGTTCAGGCTTTGTAGAAATCCTGGAGGGATACTGCCATAAACCCGAAGCATTTATATATGAGGCATTAATTCCTTAAGGATAATGACTACACTATCACAGCCATATTCGTATTACTTTCGTGCTTCCATTATTTCTAACAGTGAGTGGTTGGAATACAGATTGACACATGGGCAAAACGTGTAGCAGTTATCGAAAAAAGTGAATTAATGAGGTTCAGATGACAGAGAGTAGTTGTGTCAGACGACAGAGCTACTATTTGTAGAGTGATTTGGGAAATGAGCCTAGGCAATGATAACATGGTAACATGACTGACGACATGAATTGATGTAATAATAGATCTAAACGCACTATATAAAAGGGTAGTTTTTGACTCTCTGGCGGGGGAATTGATTTTCTAGTAATTTTCAGCATTTACACAACTTGTAAAAGAGAGATAAAGCTTAGTGTAAGAGAGATAAAGCTGGTCGGTCAGACTCGAGGTGGTAATAAAAATCTTCATTTTCTTTGTGCCCGTGGATGTAGTTTGGATCAATTCCATCGAACCACGTTAAATCCTTTGTTCTCTCTGTGTTTTCTGATTTGCTTGCCAAGTTTACTTTCGTTCCCAACTAACCAAACAAATTCACTGTTTTGGGGAAGTTTGTTCGAGAAACAATTTTTCTCGAATTACCCATGAAATGAAAAATAGTAGTCAACAACATTATTAATAAAAGAGGGAGATTTGGTACCACTACTGTATAGCAAAAAAATTTCACTTTTAAGTACTAACTATAACATACTCTTGCTGATTTTCATCAACAGAAATCAGAAAAGTTTAATTATCAAAACTAGTTAATTCTTGAAGCCTTAGAACCGGGGAGATATAATTAAAGCAAAATCATAAATGACAAGAAACTGAGAATATTACAATAACATTATTAAAATTCAAATAATTTACAAAACCTTATATCAATTTCTCCATCTCTCCCACATCTTATGATCATGACATATAAGCATACATATAATTATAAGTTAATATTACAGATTGTAACCTAATTCATAATCTTGAAACATCTCCTCAAGCTGATGATGAAGAGCAGGTGTGGAAGAGTTTGAGGATGTTGATTTTAAATCAAACTCATTTGCCCACCAAATCAAACAGTCCTTATTATTAGAACCATTCATAGCACCACTGAAACAATCAAATTGACCAATTTGATCCTCCACTTGTGCTGTGAATCCAACTGCTTTGTTATTATTAAGAAAGTTTTCAATCTCAGCTTGGAAAGTTGACTCCTCCTGAGTTGTTGTTGCATCATAGGCCTCAAATCCATTCACTTTTGGCGTATGATCAGTAATGCTCACAGGAACCGAGCAATTTGACTCTGGAAAATCTAGTGGAATTGTAGGTGGAGGGGAATTAGATTGTTCAAAGAAATTACCAACATTTTGCTCAAGCTCTTGTTGAGAACTAGGTGGAACATTTTGCAAATTAGGGTTTTGGCCAGTTTGGTTCAATTGTTGAAGATTTTGAATCAACTTGGGCCAAAGGGCAGGATTGTTGTAGAAAGAAAGAGGGTTTTGGAAGCTTTGAAGCTGCATATGAAGTTCAAGCCTTTCTATGGCGGAATTGCTCAAACCTTGGAATATTGATTATTATTATTATTATTATTATAATCAGCATCTCCACCATTTGAATCTTGCCCTGATGATGATATCAATCTATTGATCATGTTATTAGATTGCTTACGCCTTCCGAGTAATTTCTTCTTCAATCTTGTGTTCCAATAATTCTTTATGTCATTATCTGTTCTTCCAGGAAGCTGAGCAGCAATTATAGACCATCTAAAATGCAAAATAAATTTTTATAATAATTACTTAACCTAAGCAAAAGCATCAAATGGGTAAAGAAAAAGGACAAGCAGAAGCAGTTAAATGTTAAAATTACCTGCTGCCAATGCTTATGTAAAGGCTGCAAATGATATTGTCTTCTTCTTCAGAGAATCCACCATGCTTGATATTTGGCCTCAAGTAATTTAACCATCTAAGTCTGCAACTTTTTCCACATCTCTTTAGCCCTATATGGATCAATTATACCATTCTTCATTAATTAAAAATCATATGAAAATTCCAAAACCCTAATAAAAAACACAAGTAGTACTCACTAACACATAAAAAGATGTAGCAATAAAACATGAAAGAGAGTTTTAATATTGTACCAATTTTTTGAGGAAGAGCAATCCAGTTGCCACCAGTGCCATTTTTTTCAATGTAGTCTTTGAGTTTAGCATCTTCTTCAGATGACCATGGTCCTTTCTTCACATTAGCCTTATCACAGCATGGAGCTCGACCCATCTTGTTCTTTCTTTCCTTTTTTCTCCAAGCAATTGAAAGAGCTAGAAGAAACTGTGTGTTTGTGTCTTGGCTTGTTGGGGAAAAAATGGGGAAACATGACCAAGATTTATAGGTAGGAAAAGGATTTGATGTGATGCTTATGAGGACAAAAATGTCTAATGCCTCACTTTTATTTTATATATCAATATTGTTAATAATTCTCTCTATTCTGGGTATTTTTTTTTCACACAGTCTCATTCTCTCTTGCCTTCTGGATTAGTTTGCTCATCAAATATTTAAGTATTCAAGCTACTAGACAAATTGTACCACAAATTTCTTCTTCTATAGCATTTTTAATTGCACTACTTTTGGGGTTCATTAGTTTATTATTTGAAGCAATGTTGCAGGTATTTTATCAAATGAAACATTATTGAAATATTCCATTATAGTTTTCAAGATCAACTATATATTAATTATCAGGATTTGGTAAGATTTTAAGTGCTAACTTAATTAGGATATAAGGCGTTAATTAGGTCAAGGAAACCTCACACTTTGCTCTTCCTTTTCTTTCCGCTCGTCTACACCACTGACTTGAGCGTCGGAGTGCTTACGGCATCCACCACACCAGTCGGTAGATACTCTGTGCTCATTTTATCTTTGTTTTTGCAGGAAAACTGATACCTCAACGTACAAATCTCAATTGTAGGCCGAAGGCGAAATTGAACGTCTACATATATGTATCCATTTGTTAGGCAGTAGACAATTTTAAGTTTGAAAACGGTATCGTTTGCAGCTATTTTGTATGAACAACAGAATACAACAAGAACAATTATTTTCAATTTATTGAAGCAAATTGTTGACTGAAGCAAGCGATGCATGCATGAAGCAAAGTTGAACTTTGTTTCAGATTAACCATCTTTAAATTCTTATATATTTGGATTAATTTTTAATCTCATTTTCTGATTTTATGAATACATTTATTAAATTTATTCTTTAATTCCAAAAAATAAAAAGTTGATATCTGTGAAAAACATGTAATTATTTTTGATGAAGCACCTTGGAATTACAATCTCTTTCTAAATTTATGTACTTTTAAATGAAAATAAAATTAAAGTACTTATTATTATTATTATTATTATTATTATTATTATTATTTATTTTTTTAAATAAGATGATGATTGTTAACTTCAACAGCTACCGACAGTACCTTAGTACAGGAAAATGAGGCACAATAAAATGGTCATCAATGTCTAGCTCAGAAGAGGAAATAAAAAAGTCCATAACTTCAATTTTATAAGGATCTGGTTAATTTATTTGAAGTTTGATGATGGAAAATATTACTTCCAGTATTTTTTTTTATTTGAAGATATTAAATATATATTAATCTAATTTATGATATCTATATGACAGTGAGATTGGTTTCGTGAAAGAAGTAATAGAGTAGCCTCACAAATGTGTGTAACAATGAATATATATATATTTTTTTGGAATCGTTGGAAATTTCTCCGTCAAACCATTCCTTCCGGATTTAAGCGGAAAAATCCTTGGTTGTCTCAAACTCTTACAAAAAAACGTACTCCATGAACCACACTTATCGAAGACAATGAAAGTACCTATTCAATAGAGCAAACTATTTTACTTTAATTTATTTAGAATTAGAGGTATCATTTCTACTGAAACCATATAAATCCATAATCTTTACCTTAATTTGACAGCAAAAAGAAGAATATTTCAACTCAACGAATCCTAAAACGCCAACAACTCGTTCAAGTTAATTGCATCACTTTCCCCTCATAAATGATCTCTGTAACGCATCAAAATAAGAGACTTGAGATTTTAATTATATAATATTCTGATGGTAATTATTTTTTAACATAAATTAAAATTATATAACACCATCGTAATATCAAACAGAATTATAATAAAAAATTACATAAAAAGTATAGAGAATTAAAAAAATAATATAAACAAGAAAAGAAGATAAAACCAAAAAGATTGGCATGCAGAATTTCAAACCTTCATAGAACAAGAACCATTCATTGACCTAAGTTTCATAGTTTAATATAATCTAAAAAATTATAATAATCAAAGAGGCCACAGGAACCGCACCCAAGTGGAAATAACAAGAAGAAAACTATCAAAACTTCAAAAATCTCTCACTCCCCCAAATAAAAATTATTAATTAGAATTATTAATAATTAATATCTTAATTAATCAACAACTGGACTCAGATCTTTAAGCTGAAAGAAACATGCTTCTGTTTGTCTTTGTTATAAACCCTAGAATCTATTCATTGACACTGCGATATTCTGCGTCATCAATGAGACCTTAAGACCCTTTTGAGTGAGAGCTGGTAAAGGGTCTTGATAAGATCAAGATAAGCTTGGATAACCATTGGTTATAGCTATGCATATAATATAAATTGTTCAATAATTAATTATAATGTGGAATTATTGATGCACCACTGCTAAGTTGATTGCTCTTAAAACAAATTTAATTAATTAATGGAAATTTATAAAACTAATAAAAAAAAAGATACTCATTTGACAAAATGAGTCATAATGTTTGCCATTTGTATTTTCAACCACAATCTCCGAAGCGAAGTACACATCGAAGTTGGTGTAAAGTTCGGAGATCTGAAGTTCAAACTTCGAATCTCCGAAGTTTTTTATTTTTTTATTTTGTTATTCAATACTTCGGATCTTCAAAGTTTGAAAAAATATCTATAAAATCAGACATTCCTCATTTGTTTTCACTACAAAAACATAAATTTCTTTTTACTTGATACGATATTGATTTTGATGCTGAACGAAATAGTTAACGATTTTTATTGATACATAAAATTTTTACATCTAAGTTCAAAAACATAAATTACTAATACATCAAATATGTTTACATAAGTTGAAATTATTGTTGACTTGACTTTAGGCTAAGAGGAGTCATGCATGAACGTCTATTGTGTCCACGTACGCTACATCGAGCGCATATGGCTTGCACTGTTTGTTCGTCATGTGACGGTCTTCTATTTGTTTTCGATCGTCCCATCGAAACACGCTCATTTGGTGGTAATACATTCAAACATGCATTGAAAATTATTAGTTAAAATTATTTTTAAATATTTTTCCAATGAACAAAGAAATAAAATTATACTTGATAACTCTCTAGCAAGAATCAATCAGATTGATCACCAATATGATGGATAGTTTCCGCATACGCAGCACGAAGAGTGGTCATTGTGTACATCTTACTGCAAAGACTAAGCATCGAAAGGGTTTCTTATCATAAAACCATCTCTAAAGGGTCATCCTAATATAGTTAAGTAAATTAAGCACCGGAAGTGTTCACGCCTCTTTAAACAATGCATTCATACTTTCAGCAATGTTTGTTATCATCATGTTATATCTTCTGTTTAAAAACTCTGCACTTGCCCATCTATTGCACTCTACAGACTCTTCTAAATACCTTGTTGCGTCTGCATTAATCTGCCAAAGTTTTGAAGTTGCACATCAAAGTCCTGACGTCATATAGACTTAGCAGCAGCAAAATATGTCATCATAAAATTGTTCATAGCCTTTGGTCTCATCCTAAACCTAGCTTTAAGATTCATAGACACGTGGTGGATGCAAACACCATGAGAAAACTTCAAGGGAAACAGTCATAATGGATTTCTTGAGACTGCTGTGTCAATTAGAAATGAAACTCAGCCACATCTCTAATGCAACTGCGGAGTTTGGTGATAAACAAATCAATGACTGCTCAATTTTCAAATTTCGGAAATTCAAATCAAAATTTCGGAGATCCGAAGTATTGAATAAAAAAATAAAAAAAATTTAAAACTTCGGAGATCTGAAGTTTTAACTTTCATTGTGTATTTCAGAGAATCCAAATTTTACACCAATTTCAATGTGTATTTCGGAGATTCCAAATTCTCCGAAGTATACTTCGGACTTCGGAGACTGACTGAAAATATAAATATCAAATATTGTGACTTATTTTGATAAATGAGTATATTTTTTTGGTTAATTTTAAAATTTCCCATTAATTAATTACTCAAACAGAAACATATCTTTTGAGTTTTGACTTTCTGTCTTTTGTTGATTTCGAGAAAACTAACCTTGATAAAAGACAGAAAGTCAAATGAATTGGGGATTGACACTTCCCTTATAATGAAATATGATACATATTTTTATGTTTCAATTTAAAAATATGACATGACTAGATATACTTTTAACGGAATTGAATGAGACAAAAAATAAGATGAGATTTTATTGGGATAAGATGAGACGAGATTTTAATAGAACAGAATGTGATTTTTTTTTTTTAATCTTGAAAAATTTACGAGATTTAACAATTTTTATCATGATTATATATATAAGACGAGAGTAGGATTAATAAATCTCGGCCCATTCCTTTTTATTGTCATCTCTAATTATTAGTTTTTATTTTTATAAACTTTTTAGTATTTAATAAAATACAAATACAAATACATTGATTACCATGTCAATATATTCGGTAAAATTGTAAAAATAAATAAATAAATAAATTTGGATGTAAGTTGGTAATGGGATGTTGTATATAGTGAAAACAGTAAGAGGAAAAGTGAGACAAAGGATGAGGTTGAAAGCAAAACCTTATAAATGTTTCGATTTATTAATATGTAAGAAAATTATTTTTTTATCTGCCCTTAATATATTGGAATTTTTATCTGCCCTTATTGGAACGATAAATTACAAAATCACTTCTCACTAGATACGTGTGAAATTACAATCTTACCTGTCACAAGAAAGGGAAAAATATAACAAATTTATCCACACCGACAAAATGATGACATATATACAACCACACATCGAATCGCTAGTCTATTATAAAACCGATGAGGGCTACTACTCCCCACCCCCCCTAAATTCCCACCTCCTCTCTCTCTCCCTAACATGTCAAAATTACCCCTATCTTTTTTAAAAAAATCCACTCCCCCAATATATATACACTTATTTAAAACACTACTTATATATATATTAATTTAACACAACTTACATTTTTTTATTATTTTTTAAAATTTATATTTTTTTGTTCTTTATATATCTAATCTTTTTTATTTGCTTAATAAATATTACAAATTTCATATTATTATTAATTATTTTGTGTTCATTTATTCATTTAATTTTTGTGATTCTTTTTTAATTTATTCAACACTACTTATGTATTATAAAAATATTCTCATGTATATTAGAGAAATATATATTTAAAAAAGAGTACAAATACAACATAAAAAATTACACTTAAAAATATAAAAACACAAATTCTAATTTATGTTGCCTCCAAAGTCTCATCCTAGCGCACTTGGTGAGATACCCAATACTTCGTACCATAATTGATTACGAATCCTATAACGAGTTGCTCATTCTTTAGTTTCGTATGATGAATGTTCCCACCACCATTAAACAAGTTACTAGTGCTAGTAAATAAGATATGTGTTTTTGACAAAAAATATCTCAAAGATGCAAGCAGAGTACGTTTACTTTGCTTTAGCTTACTCTGTCTGCCTAAATTTTCTTAAATAACAAGCAAAGTACGTTTACTGTGAGTTATGCTAAAGAATGGATACTGACTCACGAAGTTAAATAAGACAAACAACTTTTAATAAATCATAATCATAATCAAATAGACTATGTCAAATTTTATTTTATAAACTGATTTTGTAAATTTTTAAATAATCAAAAATTTAATTAATAGATAGTAAATTTGTAATATTTATTAAACAAATAAAAAATAGAAAAAATACAAATTTGAAATTTAAATCCCAAAGAAAACTATGTCATAGTTTTGCGCCCTAGCAAAACTATGACATAGTTTTGCGCCCTAGCAAAACAAGGGGCATAATTATGTAGTGGGAAGGAAATTTTTCAATCACACAGGGGCAATTTTGAGATTTCCGGAGAGACAAGAGGGGGGGTGTGTGTCAGGGGAGGTGAGAGTAGTAATTTTCAAAACCGATTATAATAGTTTGAGTCAACAATCGAATTGATATTGTCTGCTTTGTACACATAACTAGTCATGAGTTTGTTCTTGGATTGTGGGAGAGAAATTCTTTTTGCGATTAACCTAGATTCCAAGAGAACAAACACTCATCACTCAATATCACTTTAATATATACTCAGATGGCTCTTTTACCTTAATATATCAGAGCTATATTCCAATTTATTCTCTCTATATATTTAATATTTATGATTAAGAGATTTGCATACTCTTAGCAAATGCCTGCCAGCTAAATTTGAAGTTTTTAATCGAAGATTTTATGAGTCAAACTGTCATCAATTATTCGATTTCAAGTCATTTTCCAACAAATAGTCAAGATTATAATGAAATTTTTACGAAAATGCACAAAAAGTAAAAAAACAACAACAGAGAAAGATCATCTGGCGTGACAGAAGGATGGAGCTGACAAACATACAATTAATAGTGGACTTAAAATACATTAAATCTTTTTTTTTTAGAATCGATGGGAATTTCGCCGTCAAATTATCTTTTCCGGATTTAAGCGGAGTAGATAAAACCTTCGGCTGTCTCATGCTCTTACAAGAAACGCACTTCATGGATTCGAACTCAGGATCTGAAGATCAGATCCAAAACCCTACACCACCAAGTCACGTCTATTGGAGACAAATACCTGAACTTCAATAATATGTAACATTTAGAGATAAATTAATCTATTTAGTTAATCGATGTGTTGCTATCTATATGCACTTTATGTAAAATAATGAGCAAGGCCAAGGACGCTATATAAAAAGACGCAGTTGCTGAGCTCTAATGGTGTCTCTACTCTTTTACCCTATCAACAATTGTCAACTCTTGTTATTTAATTACTTTTAATTTGTTGTTTAATTTCATTTTGGTAACAAACCCATCACTATGAGCCTTTGATCATATAGCTTCCCAATTTTCATCATATATAATAATAAGGATTTTTTGTTGGGCATTAACTAATTGCACACATTCCATATAAATTCAAACTGGGCCAATGTGTTATTATAATTTAAATTGCAAAAAATGTTGTTTACTAAACCGATTTGATGGGGTCCAAATGTTCAATACCAGAACCATGTTAAGGTCAAGTAATAATGGTATGTTGGACTCCCGGCCAAGGTTCCGGTTCGGAACCGAAACCAAATCGAAACCGAATCGGTTCTACATAAGTGTGGAACCGGAATTAACCGGTTCGATTTCGGTTCCACACTCGTGGAACCGGGAACCGTCCGGTTCGGAACCGAACCGGACCGTCGGTCAGGTCTATCTCGAGAGTGTTTTGATTATAATTTTTGTTAAGTGATGAGTTCAGAAACTTTAATCAGAAACCGATGATGGTGTCATAGAATTTGACCTTAAGAATAATGCATTATCTAATTAATAGATCAGTTGGTGATACCATATATGCCTCCTACTTCACCTTGATAAATACTTTAATCAATCATTAGTAGGCCATTAAACCTATCTCAATGTCACGTTTCATATATAAGAACTTGAGAAAAAGGAGGAATAAAGTCAACAAGCTATTTGAAAATGTACTCTTTAATTTGCCATAAATTTAATTATGGGTCTTCTCATTTCGGTCAAACACTATATTTTTCGTTTTTTATTTTGTTCATAAATTCAGCTCAATATTGATCATAATTCCTTAATTTTATGATTAGAATTTAGTACTTCAATATTCTAATTAATCTAGAGATTACCAAATGAAAATATCATTACGAATTACTTATAGTTTTATATTAATAAATTAGAATTCCACAATTAATCAACCAACATCCTAATTCTTGAATCTTGGCGAAAGTCCATAAAAACATGGATATACAAATAGACATTGGGCTAGAAACCGCAATTTCATATTATTATTTAAAGCTAAGTTCAACAATCCCTTTACTAGGCATGGCAACCAGGTCCGGGTCTACCCGGATCCATAATTTTTTTTACGGATCCGATTATGAATTTTGCAGACCCGCATCCGGACCGGTTAAAAAAAAACACGTAAAACATAACCCTAATTCCTAAATGAGGATCCCTAACTCCCTATCCCTAATTCCCCTCACGCACGCAGCCACCCCCACAAACCTCAGTACCTCACGCAGCCACACCCCACCTGACTTGCCAGGTGGGACTGATTTTTTATTTTTTTTAAAAAAGATTTGTGAGATTGATTTTAAAAAAAAAAAAGTTGCGGATCCGGGTCCATTCCGGGTATACCCGGGTCCGGACCCGGATACTTTTTCCGGGTCCATTGCCGGACCCGGGTCCGAAAAAGAAGTTGCGGATCCGGGTCCGTATGGACCCGGATCCGGAAATTACCATCCCTACCCTTTACTCATAACATATGTTCAATTAGACCGGATTAAGGTTTTGTTTGGTATTATGATTAAAAAAAAATATGGTTAATAAAACTGTGATATATAATATAATCTTATTTTACACTAAAAATATAATTGTGATGTGCTTTTTTAAAGTTTTAATGGTGAATAAAAAATAAAAATTTTAACTTTTACAAAAATTAATTTTTAAAAAAAATTACGATAAATAATCCTAATTTTTTTTTATCATTAACTAAATATTTAAAAATAATATTTTGATCAAAATATTATTTTATTATCTCAACACATATCAAACCATAAGAAGAAATTGGGATTAAGAATTTGATTAGGCATTGAAGTTATATTAGACATCTCGTTAAGTCTATGAATGTAGTTTAATATTCTCCCATTTATCTAACAAGATTTAGAGGTGATTCATACTTCATTCTTTCACTACTTTTAAGTCAACTTCAATTATAATTTACATTAAAATTAAGTTACATGTTTAAATGCTACTAAAAGAGTGTGAGACAATTTCAATTTAAATTATTCATTAAAATTTTTTAAATAAATTTTAATTCATGATCTCGTCTAATTCAATAATAGGTATTAAAAATTAAAATTACATTTGATGACACTAATTCAAAAAAAAATAAGTAAGAAAATCTAATTGACGAGTCCGTGGCTTTAAAGTTTACAAATGTCGAGGCTATGACTCAGCACTACATGCAAACATAATATAAGTAAGAAAATTATATTATGTTTCGAGGCTATTACTGTTGTGATTAAACACACACTATAGAGAAGAAATGAGAGAAAAAATTCATTTATTTCACACAAATAAAGAATTACAAGCTTATACCTAAAGCTTTACAAAAACTCTCAAACTCTCTCTATAACACACTCACTTATGAGTTCTGGGATAATTTTCTAATGGATTTAGGGCTCCTTATATAGTGCTCAAACCGCGTGCTACAGTAACACGCGGTTTGGCAACTTGAATCCAGCTTCACTCTGCCAACTTGCATGCTGCCTTCAATCACTGCCTTCAATCACTGCAATCATGCATGCTTTCGGTGGCTTTTGTTTCTGCATGCATGTTGCATTGTATGTGCTGGCTTCAACAAATCTCCCCATCGGTGACGATTTCCCAAAAATCTGAGCCGACTATTAATCATACAAACCCGGATCCTCCAAAGGATCCACCATTGGCTGCATCTGTATGACTGCATACGTACCCTGAGTTGGGATCAAGCAATCGTAGTTCTCTGTCTCTCCCCACTCTGAATATGTGGAGAGTTTTGTCATCCCAGCTATGGCACGACAGATTTCAAGCTTCTCATTCGATTAAACCTTCGTGAACATATCGGCACCGTTGTCGTCGGTATGAATTTTCCTGAGTTGTATCAGCCTTGAGCTCAGGACGTCCCGTATCCAGTGATATCTCACATCGATATGTTTTGACCTCGAATGAAATGTCGAATTTTTACCGAGATAGATAGCACTCTGGCTATCGCAGTACAAAGTGTACTTCTCCTGCTTGAAACCCAATTCCTGGACGAATGTCTTCATCCACATCAATTCCTTGCAAGCTTCTGTCATTGCAATGAATTCTGCCTCTGTTGTAGAAAGTGCAACACATCTCTGCAACCTAGACTGCCATGCCACAGCTCCCCATGAGAGAGTAATCAGATACCCCGAAGTAGAATTTCGGGTATCTACATCTCCTGCCATATCTGAATCGGTGTAGCCCATCAACACTGGTTTGTCGCTGCTTCCAAAACATAATCTCATCTTGGATGTACCTCGTAGATACCGCATAATCCATTTGATGGCATTCCAGTGTTCCCGTCCTGGGTTTGACATAAACCGGCTGACCAATCCAACTGCATGTGCTAAGTCCGGCCTCGTGCACACCATGGCATACATAAGACTTCCCACTGCTGAGGTGTATGGAACCTGTTTCATTTCCTCATTCTCTGTCTCAGTAGAGGGACTCTGTTGTGTACTCAATCTAAAGTGGGTAGCAAGAGGAGTGCTAACCGCTTTAGCCTTGTCCATCTGGAATCTCTGAAGTACCTTCTCGATGTACTCCTCCTGTGACAAGTATAATCTCCTGGCTTTCCGATCACGGCCGATCCTGATGCCAAGAATCTGTTTAGCTGGCCCCAAGTCTTTCATCTCAAAAGACTTACTCAGTTGCTGCTTCAAATTATCAATCCTCGATTGATTCCGGCCAACTATCAACATATCATATACGTATAGCAGTAAGATGATAAAGTCATGGTTAGAAAACTTCTGAACGAAAACACAATGGTCTGAAGTTGTCTTCTTGTATCCCTGCTCCCCCATAACTGACTCAAACTTCACGTACCACTGTCTCGGTGCCTGTTTCAAACCGTAGAGGCTTTTCCTGAGTCTGCACACATAGTCCTCTTTCCTCTTGCTGACTCTGAAGCCTTCTGGTTGCTCCATGTAAATTTCTTCTTCCAGATCTCCGTGAAGAAATGCGGTCTTGACATCCATCTGCTCAACTTCCAGGTTGAGGCTTGCTGCTAAGCTAAGTACCACTCTGATAAATGACATCTTTACAACTGGAGAGAAGATTTCATCGAAGTCAATGCCTTTCCGTTGATTGAATCCCTTGACAACTAGTCTGGCTTTGTACCGGGGTTGTGAAGTATGCTCTTGTTGCTTCACTCTGTACACCCATTTGTTCACCAATTCAAAAGTGTGATTGTCATGCAAAGATTTCATCTCAACTTGCATGGCTTCCTCCCACTTTTCTCTGTCCTCTGTTTCCACAGCCTCCTTGTAGCTCTCGGGTTCTCCCCCGTCAGTAAGCAGCACATACTCATATGCAGAGTATTTGGTTGAAAGTCGCATCTCTCTGTCAGACATTCTCTGTGGAACTGTTGATGTAGCTTCTGATACTGGTGGTTGATCATGATCATCATCTCTGGGAGCTTCATCACTTGTACCCTCATGTCTGGGAACCTCATTTTCAACTTGTACTGGCACCAGTGTATGAGGTTCTGGATTCACATCTCTGTATTGCTGGGCCATTGTCTTCATCTCCTTTCTGATATCTTCTATGGTCTGGTCTTCAACAAAGAAACCATCTCGGCTCCTGACGATCTTCTTCTCCACAGGATCATACAGTTTGTAGCCGAAATCATCCTGACCATAGCAATAAAGAGACACATTGTCGCGTCTTTGCATCAAGCTTGGATCTCTCGTCCTTTGGGATGTGTACATAAGCTTTGCACCCAAAGACATGCAAGTGTTCATAAGACACTTCTTTACCTGTCCAGGCTTGGTTAGGAACATTACCTTTCAGTGCGACCGCTGGGGACATGTTCAAAACATGTACTGCTGTGTTGAGTGCCTCCCCCCAAAATGTCTTCGGCAGCTTGGCTTGTAACAGCAAGCTTCTGACCCTTTCGCACAAGGTTCTGTTCATCCTCTCAGTTAGGCCATTCAGCTGAGGTGTCTTCGGAGGTGTCGTTTGATGTCAGATTCCTTACATCTTGCAGTACTGATCAAACAGACCTCTGTATTCTCCACCATTATCTGTTCTGATGTATTTGAGTTTCTTACCGGTTTCTCTCTCCACCAGGGCGTGGAACTCCTTAAACACCCCCAACACTTGATCTTTTCTCTTCAAGGTGTATGCCCAGATCTTCCTTGAATGATCGTCAATGAATGTCACAAAATACAGTGACCCACCAAGTGTTCGTGTCTGCATCGGACCACATACATCTGAATGTATGAGATCTAGTACCTCCGGTTTCCGTTGAGGCGATGAGCCTGGAATGACACTCTGTTCTGCTTTCCAGCCATGCAGTGTTCACACTTCCGTAAATGTGAGTTCTTCAATTCAGGAAGAACATTCCGCCTGCGTAGTATCTCCATCCCCGTTTGACTCATGTGTCCGAGCTTTTTATGCCATAGCTCGGCTGCCTCATTACTGTTGACTGTATTTATGCTACTATTTGAAAGCTTAACATGCATCAAATACAGAGTTGAGTCTTTCTTACATCGTGCCACCACCATTGATCATTTAGTGAGCTTCCAGGTGCAGTCACTAAAGGTGCTGCAGAAACCTTCATCATCCAGCTTGCCTATTGAGATCAGGTTTAACCGGATGTCTGGGATGTGCTTGACTCCCTTCAACACTAGCCTTGTCCCGTTGTCTGTTTCAAGGCAGATGTCTCCAATACCGACGGCTTTGGACTGTCCGTCATTCCCCATCCTTACAGCACCGTAATCTCCTGGTGTGTAAGATGAAAAGAAGTATCTGCAAGATGTGGCGTGTATGGATGCGCCACTATCTATCACCCAACTGGTCTCGTGACTGGCAAGATTCACAATATCTTCTTCGTATATTATACAAAATTCTTTGGAGGTCTTTTCGGTGGTAGTAGCAACTCTTTCTTGGTTAGGGTCACCATCTCTCCTGGACTGCTCGTTCTTCAACTTGTAACAGTCCATCTTTATATGGCCTTTCTTTTTACAATGATAACACTCAATATCTCTAATTTTATATTTACCTCGATTTTTGTCTGATCTCTCTGGGCCTCGGCTTTTACTCCTCACTCTTCTGGTGTTCTTCTCTGTCACTAGAGCTTCTGAGGTTGAGGCTGATGCTGACTCCTGCATTCTCGTCCTCTTTTCTTCCTCAAAGATCCTGGTTTTCGCCATCTCCATAGTGACTTTCCCATCTGCGGCTGAATTGATCACCGTAGATCTGAACGTTTCCCAAGATTCTGGTAACGTATTAAGGAGTATTAAGCCATTTACCTCATCATCGATGTCTATGCCCAATCCCGACAATTCTTTCATGGTGGCGAGGAAATCGTTGATATGGTTCGCCACAGCTGTACATTCCTGGTATTTCAACCCCATCATCTTCTTGATGTAGTACAGCTTGTTATTGCCAGTCTTTGCTCGGAAAAGCTCATCCAGCTTTCTCCATAAGACACATGCATTTGTCTCTTCACTGACATGGTTCACGATATTGTCGTCGATCCACTGACGAATAATACTGCATGTTTTATGGTGAAGATTAGCCCACTTCTCATCGGTCATCCCTCCTGCTTTCTGCTCCAGAAATACCGATCTATCATAGTTCTTCACATACATAAGGTCTTTCATCATTCCTCTCCATGTGAAATATTTTGTACTGGTTAACAAAACTATTTTTCCGTTGCCCCATCCATCATAAAAATTCTAAGTAGAATTTCAAAAAACGGACCTCACCGTTGCGTCCGGAATGGTCGAAAATGGTGGAAATGACACTTCGTTTGTCAAAATCCGACACATGGACCAAATTGCAAATTTTAGAAATTACAGGGGTCAAAGTACAATTTCCAAAAATTCAGGGGCCAAAGTGCAATTACCGAAAAGTTAAGGGACTAAATTGCAATTTCTAAAAAAATATAAGGGCTAAATTATAATTTCCAAAAGTTCAGGGACCTATCTGAAATTTACTCAGAAATTGCTGACGTGGCAGACACGTGGCGCTGACTGGATGCACACGTGGCTGTTGACTGGTCTGCTGACGTGGACTGCTGACTGGGCTGCTGACTGTGCGTGACCGCTGACGTGGCAGCTGACTGTGCGCTGACGTGGCGACACCTGGCTCGTCTTCAACCTTGAGTGCGCGTGGAGCGCGTGACGAAGCCTCTGTCCGGCGCGTGGAGCGCGTGCAGTTGATATGGACCTCCGATCGATCGCCGGAAAATATCACCGTGCTCGTCTCGCCGTGAAAAGTCTGATGGTATGCTCAAAATCGATTTTCGACAAATTTCGTCGGAACCGACTTTCCGAACCGAATCTCCGTTTCCGAGTTTCTGGATCCCACCGTGGAACCCTACCTCCTGATACCACTTGTTGTGATTAAACACACACTATAGAGAGAAGAAATGAGAGAAAAATTTCCTTTATTTACACAAACAAAGAATTACAAGCTTATACCTAAAGCTTTACAAAAACTCTCAAACTACACTCACTTATGAGTTCTGGGATAATTTTCTAATGGATTTAGGGCTCCTTATATAGTGCTCAAACCGCGTGCTACAGTAACACACGGTTTGGCAACTTGAATCCAGCTTCACTCTGCCAACTTGCATGCTGCCTTCAATCACTGCAATCATGCATGCTTTCGGTGGCTTTTGTTTCTGCATGTATGCTGCATTGTATGTGCTGGCTTCAACAATTACTCATAACAGTTGGGTCTCATAATTGTGTGAGACCCAGCTGCTGTGAGAGAGATGACATATACACCTGAAACATGATATACTATCTCCCTATATAGAGATGAGATGTAGAAGCATAGAGATGGGGCGATTTTGGGAAATTTCTATTTCATTTAATTTTCAAAGAAATTAAGATTAAAATTTTAGAAACCCTAAATGCCCCCAGAAGGGTCAAGGAGCTCACCTTCACTCCACCACCAATCTTGAAGAGTGATCTTGGTATCTCAAGATTTGTGGATCTTATATGGCTAGCTAGATGCTTGAAAGTGACCATGATGGTTGTATTGCAAATAATTTCTAGCTGTCCAAACAACACTTTTTTTTTTTTTTTGAAATAATTGAAAATTTTATCGCCAAACCACCATTTTCGAGCGGTAAAATCCTATGTTGTCTCAGGCTATTACAAGAAATACATTTCCTGAATTCAAACTCAGGACCTTAAAGTGAAATCCTGACCTCTACATCACCAAATCACGTTCCTTGGATACCTGTCCAAACAACACACTACCGAAAAAAGTAGTGGAGATAATTTTTAGCCGTCCATTTAGAAGTTTCTTTTGGTGAATAATAATGTATTAATGTTGAAGAGTAGTTATTAAAACCAATTTTTTAATGATCACAAATTAAGGAATTGTAATTCCATATGTATTTCGGTGGAATTATTTGCTTACATTATTATTATTATTTTGTTGTGTTCAAAATAAAATTTTTTAAAAAAACATCTTTTTTGATTTATTAAATGGCTGGCATTTATGCATTTATAAAAATAATTTCAAGTTGTCAAATGACGATAGAGATCATTAAAAATAGGCAAAACGGCACATAACTATTATATAATTACCTTAATGACACTTTAGTCTATAATTTTAGTGCCTATTTGGTATGACTTAGAGATAAAAAAAAAATTAATCCGAAAATCTATTTTCAAAATTTTTTTGATGGTGTTTGTAAAGTTTTTTTGAAAAATGTTAAATTATCTATAATAATCTTGTTTAATTTAACAATATTATTTCATTTATTTCATATCATAATTTTAAAAAAAAATTCTAATAAAATAATTTTACTTTTTTTTTAATAAAAGTTCTTACTTACAACCAAACACATATATTTTTTTTTAATAAAAAATTCTACTTCTAAAAGCTTTACTTGAATAAGTTATATTTGAAAAATTATACAAAACGGACAGAATATAAGCTTTAAGTCTTTTATGATACTTTAGTCCCTATTATTTTAGAATATAAGCTTTAGTCTTCAATACAAATTTAGACTCTGTTGTTAATTTTATTATTATTATTAATTGGTTCACTTTTTATCTATTTTTCAAACAATCTTTTACTACTTTTGGATAATTTTTAGTTTATTCAATTATTTAATACTAATTAGGAAAAAATGACTTAGAATTAATGAAAAAATATTTAACGACTGAGACTAAAATAAATATTTCTAGTTTCCCTTAAAAATATTTGCCTCCGCCTTTGTTTTTTTCTAATTAAAAAATAGAATTAAAATTTTATTTATTGTTTTGCATCTAAAAATAAGTGGATCAATTAATATTTCATTTATTTGTTTTGCACATAATGGATTATGACAAAATTGATTGAAAATATTTATTATCCTTTCTTTGTTGTTGGTTTTCTATTTAGGAACAAACTATGAATTGTTTAGCTATTTGTATTCCTAATTTGCAAATTTATTTAATTTAATTAACCAAATATATGCGACAAATTAACTAATAATTTGTATTAGAGCCAACTACCCAATTAATGTGCCAACGAAGACAATATCATGCTAGTTATAGGGTTTGAGCTCAGAATTTATTCATTTTTATGATCCAAAGCGAACAATATCGTGTTAGTTGGGCTAGTCACTATAAATTAATAGCATTTGATCTAGCTATCTGATCAATATAATAGTTATATATTTATGGTATTGTCATATTATAGTTGTGTGTGCTATTTTAGGTTGTTGAAGCAAGATTTTTGCGTCCCCAGGGGATGTGGCTTGGTGGTGTAGGGTCCAGGATCTCACATTGAGGTTCTGGATTCGAATCCAGGGGGTGCACTTCTTGTTAGAGCCTGGGACAGCCGGTGATTTTACCTGCGCCGCGGCCCATAATGGGTGGTTTGGTGGCGGGGTTTCCATCGTTTCCAAAAAAAAAAAAAAAAAAAGAAGCAAGATTTTTGCAGGCAATTGGGGCAATGACGTGCAGAGATTTGGTTGTTTATGCATTAAAACCTAGCCAAAGAAGAGCCACATAACAAGCATTGTGTATAAAACATAATATCTTGAAATTTATGTGCAAAATTTTGTATGGCATTGTGAAAGTTGGACAAATATGTCATTTTTATTTATTATAAAGACAGCAAAAAATCAAAGAATTGAACTTCATAATCTACATGAATGAATTGAATAAATAATTGAATGACTAGGGAAAAGAATTAAAATTTTTGACGTATTTATCTTTACGAGGTTCTGCATTCTGGTGGGAGGCCTTTGGGGAATCTCTTTGCATCGATGCAATAATTGTAAATAATGTAGTTTTATTTTTTTTTCGCACCCATTTGAGTCTTTCTTGATTTGTTGAATCAAGCTCTCGTGAGAACCAGGCACTGCTGGTTGAAGAGTTGAAGGAAGCAGGTGTTTGACGGAAACATGGAAGTGTTTGACAAAATGCCTCATTGGAGGAATAATTACTACTTACACAATGCGCTGAGGGTTCCAGAGGATGGAATATGTGTGGAAATCAGAAGATTTGTATCATCTCTGGAACTAGGCTACTCCATACCAGTCATCCTTACAGGTCATTCTGGAATTTGCATAGTTATTGGAATCGGCATAGAGCATACCAGTCTTTATATCGATCAACCTTCATATCTTACATGCTCTCGGAAATCAGCACGGACCACACCGGTAAACAAACCGGCATACTGGCCTCCATACCGGCCAGTAATTAGGTATAGCGTTTGAATCTTCAACGATAATATAGTCGTTACTCTTTAACAGACCTGCATACCGGCCTCAAACAAATCAGTTGGGATAGTTTATACATTCACTATATATTGAGCCCCGAATTCGTTTTTGTTGAACTCTTGCACCTTCAAATAATTTCTTCTAAGGCAAAAACAGAGATTAAACAAAACTTTCATAATCATACACTCTCATACTCAAGCTCACACATTACACTTTCATATCATAAGTAGTGAGCTTAGATTTCTTGGGTTAGCAACTCATATTAAATCTTCATTATCTTTCTGAGTGTTCAAGTTGTATTTTAAAATTTTATTAGCAAACAATTGAGGTTGTGAAATCCCTTTGTGAGTGGGTATACTCAAAATTTTGATTTGTAAGGGTTTAAGAGTGAGCCATTGAAAAACTCTTGCGTAAAGGTTTGGAGTGAACTTAGAGGACAAAACTCTTGGTTGTGGGTGAGTCACAGAAAACTTGGTGCAAGTCGTGGTTTCAACTTAGTGGAAGTCTTCAAGCGCGACTTAGGGAAGTGGACGTAGGCATTGTTGGATGAACCATTATAAATCACCGGTATCATTTTCTATATCCCTTAACTTTTAATTATCGCAAGTTTATTTTCATATTTGCATATTAATTAGAAACTTGCTATTAGAGAATATATTGTGATTGAGAAAATTGACCTAAGTTAAATTGGTAAAGCTATTAGCTTAATAGCGTAAAATCGGTAAAGATTTTTATTTCTGTAATATTATGCCATTACTCAATTCATCCATGTTGGGTATAGAGAGTTTGTTTGTCCTACGTTTGTAGGAATTTTCAGAAGTTACTAGCAGAAGAAACAACAAATGCAACATTGAAGCCATTGATGCTTTGAACTGAAGAACAATTAGAGAGTAGTAGTATTTTGAAAGTGAGGTGATAAGTAGGTGAAGGATGATTGAGGTGAGAATAATGAAAGCAAAGGAAAGTAATGGGAAGCTCCAGCGAGCTCAGTGTGGCCAGTTGTTTCTTTACATGAAAAAGCGTAATAGATTTTAAATAAATGTCCATATCGCACTAATATATATATATTTTGAAATATTAGAAACATTATCGTTAATCATCATCCGATTCGAAATTAATGAAACGAGTAAAATTCTGATTGTCCTAAATTCTTATAAGAAACGCACATCATATTTGAACCCAAAACTGGGAAACTAAATAATAAACTCTACACCACCATTTTTTTTTTTTTTTAAATCGTTGGAAACTCCACCGTCAAATCATCAATTTTGAATTTAAGAGGAGCTAGATCCGGCCAAGGTTCCGGTTCGGAACCGGAACCGAACCGGTTTGAATTTATCTAATAATTTTTTTTTTATTTTTTTAGATAAGAATTTTATTTGTAATTTAATGTAATTATGTAACGTAAGTGTATTATATAAATTCAAATTCATAATTTTAAATTATATTGAATTATCAATATCAATTTTTTATTTTTTCAATAAAGCAAAAAAAAAAAAAAAACCGAATGGAACCGGAACCCGAACTGAATGGTTCGGTTCCGGTTCCCGTTCCACATTTAGTGTGGAACCGAACCGAACTGGGCGATGAACATGTAAAATCCTCAGCTGTCCAAAGCTCTTACAAGAAACGCAAATAATATCCTATTTACAACAAGCAGTTTTGCGTTATTTTTTAGACTCACTGCTGTTCTGCTCCAGCTGACTCGTAGTAGATTTTCAACTGCCATCATTAAAACTAAAAAATAATAAAGTGGAATGGAATTCACATGATAATGTTTTTTCTCTCAAGATTATTGGTTTTCCAATTTTTGATTTTCATTCTATGATAAACTGACTAAACAAACAAAAGTTTTTTACCGTCGGATAGAATCGGTTATATGAATTTTTAATATTATTATATTTATTTGAATTTATTTTCATTAAACTGAATAAAATATATTTCTCTTTTTGATTTATTTTTATATCAATTTAGATTAATTTAGTTCATACGGGTGGCTCGCTGAGACATAAAATTTCGAAATCATATTTAAAAAAAATTAATTTTTTATTATTTAATATGATTTTTATATTTGTTATTAGTTATTGGTAGGGGCCTAAAACTCAAGACAATTATTTGACCCAAAAATTTAAGCTATTACCTGAATACATAGTAAGAACTCTTTGACTCAACTTAGTATTACAAATTTTAATAGATTCTATTTATTAAATGTTAATTTAAAAGTCTTGTGGACATTGAAATAGAAGTCCATAAATGAACAAGTATTGAAATATATATTAATTGACCCAAAATGATCACATAGTGGTTTTGATATTAATCTGCTGGAACGTCACTGCTTAATATGTAAGTTAATTCCTCAATTGTCCCTGTATATTACTAAGTATTTTATTATTATTTTTTTATTTATACGTAGATCCATTTTTATTTTTTTTTACATCAATATTTTTCAAGAGATTACATTATTCAATATATCATGTAAATTAAGATTCAGTGTTGAGCTGAGTTTGTGTTGAGTACTGAATCAAAGGATTCAGTGTTGAACTGAGTTTATGTTGAGTACTGAATCAACTGTCATAATTTAACTAATATGGGCTTTACATAAGTTTTACTTATCTTCGGACTAATTCATATCATATGCCTATGGTTTTCATTGAGATAACTTATAATTTTTTTTAAAAAAATCATATCAATTTTAGTTTTAGTAATAATGCTCATAATTATATTAGTGTACATGTATACTTATAGCTACTTTCATTTTGATGTTTTGTTTGAAAAATCATACCTATTTTAGTAGATTACATAAAAAGATGTCAAGACATTTAAGTGCAAGAAAAGGACTAAAATAAATTTCGCAGTTGCATACATCCATATGTGCTGAGCAGTGAGATTTTGTTGTTTATAAGTTAAAGCTTTTTTTTTTTTTTAATCGTTCCATTCCGGATTTAAGCAAAGCAGGTAAAATTTTCGGCTATCTCAGACTCTTACACGAAAGACATTTCCTGAATTTTAACCCAAGACCTTAAGGTGAGATTCTGAATCCTACATCACCAAGTCACGCCTCTTGAGTACTTATAAGTTAAAAACGTGTCAAAGAAGAACAACAAAGCATGCATTTTTAAAATTATGTATATATGACATAATAAATTGGACAAATAAGTCATTTTATTGATTACAAAGAATCAAAGAATTTGAACACCAAAACCTACATGAATTGAATAATTATTGGATCATTACCCCAAAGAATTAAAAAAAAAAAAAATGGTGAATGTGTTGTTGAGAATTTTCTCTAGGAGGTTTTGCATTCAGCAGGGAAGCACTGAGGAAACCTCTTGGTATCTGCACAATAATTGTAAATCATGTAATTATTCTGCACCCATTTCAGCCTTTGCTGACTTGTTGAATCAAGCTCTTGTGAGAACCAGGCACTACTACTGGTAGTAGAGGAAGCTGAATTTGAAGTACAAGAAGATTTTCCATTAGACCAAACACAAGCATCAGCGTTGAAGTTTCTATAAGAAGCAGAGAAAGGTGCATGTGTCCAATCTGTCTTGACAAGGCCACCTCTTGTAGCCCAATCATCAGCATTCCAAAGAGAGGAATATATTCTCATTGGCTGATTCTTTGGGAATGGAACTCCTATTGATTCCGAGTTCTTGAACTCTCTTATGGGGGTGCCGTCCACAGAAAAGCTGAAATTAGAAGGGGAAACGCGTAAGTTTAAGTGTTTGATAGAAACATATAAGTGTTCGACGAAATGCCTCACTCAAGGAATAATTACTTACACAATGCGCTGAGGGTTCCAGAGGATGGAATAGGTGTGAAAGTCAGTAGTAGGGTCAAACCAGAGGTGAAATTGTTGCTCTCTATCACCTTTTCCATTTGTGAATACATTAGTGTGAAGAGTGTAAGGATCACCACTTAAATTTCCCAAGAACTCGAAGTCCATCTCATTCCACATTGATCCTGGTGATTTTAACTGCATCAACATATAGAATAATTCTATGTATCAGCGTACATGATGGTAGTAGTTAGCTATTATGCAGAAATAAAATGCAATATCGTATGAACTTACATAATAAGCAGTGACGGTGCCAGCAGAGTTGCCAGGAACAAGCTTGAGCTGCATATCAATCTTGCCATATAGATACTCATTCTGGGACTGGAAGCCTGAGCCAGAGGCTTTGTCGAGAGAAAGAGTAAGAAGCTCACCATTGTTGAGTATCTTGGCACGCCCATCTCCCCATGTTATGTCAAAATCTCTGTAGAAATCACCAGCAGAGGCAACCATCAAGAGCCAAGCAAAAGAAACAACAAATGCAACATTGAAACCATTGATGTTTTGAAATAGAACTGAGAGCAAGAACCAGATTATGATATTGAAATTGAAAGTGAAAGTGAAGTGATACATTTGTTGAAGAAAATGGTTTGATATTTATAATACGAGTAAGATTGTGAAGGTGAGAATGAGAAAATCAGAGGAAAGGGAAAGGAAGGTTTCAGTCAGCTCAGCTGGGAACAGTTGGCTTCAAAAAGGAAGGTTGGAATATTTTATTACAACACGCGGTTTTGCATTAGTTTTGGGCCCAAAGTACTGCTCTGTTTTCCACCACCTCTATGAACCGCATCGAGTCTCTTAAATTTGATCTAAAATTATAATTTTGGATCCATATAAATTTTAAATTTTATTATATATATAATTTATATATGTTTTTTATCCTTTATCAATAAGGTGTTGGCGGTATATGTGTTGTTAATCACTTTTTAATATTCATAATTCAAATAAAATTATTAACTAAAAAATATGCAATCCATGAATCAAATATAAGCACAAAAACTAAGAAAATAAACCTGAAAAGTATATTGTATAAGATAAAGATTTCAAACAAAGTCGAGTAATTCACAATTTCCTTAAGAAATTATTAGTTCTGTCTCGGTGCACTATGGATTCTTTGTGGCTAACATTCTCCTAGGACTATGGAAAATCCGTCTCTAATTTTTTTAATAAAAAAATTGCGCAGATGACATAAAAATTTTTGGGGGATAATAATTATGTCGCTAATTAGCAACGACATACAAAAATTATCGCTACTAATTAGCGACGAGATTACTCTATATCGCTAATTAGTGACGGATTTCCTAGTCCGATGCTAATTAGCGATGAAAGTTGAGACGAACCTAAATTTCATCGCTAATTCCGTCGCTATGTCTATTTCCAGAGAGCTGAAGGGTTAAAGCCAATGAAATAAAAAATAAATTCAGTGGGTAGTGTGCTCACAGTGCGCACACACACTGTAGCGCACGCGTCACGTGCTACGCTGAATTTTTGTTTTTCCCCGTTTTTTAGTTTCCGGACCCCGATTCAATCCTGATTTTTTCCTATACACTCTTAATGAAATATAGTATTTCATTAAATTATTTAAAATTACACATATGCTTGATATACATGGGTTAGACCCACTTTCATTGCGTGGGGCACTGATCCGACACTAGGGGTTCCATATCTGCCCTAACACTGTCAGATATGGCTATGCTGATCTCATAGCTATACTTTAAGAAGATTATGAGTGACTTGTGGATTTACTTGTTGTATGTTGATGATGTGCTTATAACACGTAAAGACGAGACTGAGATCAAGAATCTTAAAAAACTCATCAGTTGAGCAGAGTCCTAAAAAGAAAAAAGAAATTGCCTATATGAGAAAAGTGCCATATACAAGTGCTGTGGGAAGTATTATGTATGTAATGGTATTCTCACAGCAGTATTATGTATGTAATGGTATTCTCAAGACCTAAAGTGGCATATACTGTGAGTCTAGTTAGTAGGTTCATGGCCAAAACAAGAAAGAAACAATAGGATGCTGTAAAATAGTTACTCAAGTAATTGAAAAAGACAACTAACTATGGCTAGATATTCAGAAACCCACCAAAACCGGACATGTTTTGGCTGGATATGTTGATTCAAATTATGAATGGATTTTGGAGAAAAGAATCTCTCTAAAATGTTATACTTTCACCTTGTTCAATAGTGTTGTTAGTTGGAAATCATCTCTGTAGTATGTAGTGGCCATTTCTAATACTAAATTTGAATACATGGCGATTAATGAGGCTGTTAAAGAAGCATTATGGCTAAAGGGTCTGATAAATGAACTTGGGATCAAACATGATGAGGTGTATGTTTGGTGTGATAGCCAAAGTTCTTTGGATTTGACAAAATATCCAAAACATCATGAGAGGACCATGCATATTGACATTAAGCTTCATTTTATTAGCGATGAGGTTGCTAAAGGAGTAGTAAAGCTACAAAAAATTAGCACAAATGCTAACCCTCCAAAGATGCTAACAAAAACTTTGGTGTTACAAGGTTTATGGATCACATTAAAAGTATTGGAGTTATGGATGTAATGACTATGAAGTCTGAGGAATACTATTGTTGCCGGGTGATTTTTGCTCAGAGGCAGTTTCGGAACAACCTTCCCGAGATAATCCTCATTCAACCTTGAATTTATTTGGTTATGGGAGACCAAAAGCAAATTTAGCACAAGATAAATCAACACAAGATCAACAAGAGGGTTTTACATGGTTCGGCAGAGCAAATCCAGTCTACGTCCACGGGCACAAAGTGGGGTATGATTTTTATTACCAAAACTAGCTCGACCGACCTCTTTTTCATGAGGGTCTAAAGAAAACCGAGCTGTTTGTTTTTCATGCTTTTACAAGTAGTGCTCATTTTATGCGATTTTTGCTAACCCTTATAAATGAAATTATCCTCCCTTTATATACTAAGGAAAATACAACACTATTCCAGTATCTCCATGATGTCAGCCACGCGGATCTCCGGCTGATTGACGGGCTCTCTGCCCCAACTGCCTCGCCGAAAGCAAGTCTGTCATCTGACTCTCTGTCACATCACGTTGTAAAGTAAACTGACATACTTTATAATTAAAGGTGACAGCCTGTAAAGGTTTCTAGTACGAAAGTACATGTTAGGGAGAAAAGTCCAAACAGTCATGATCACAAGTCGGTCTCTAAGAGGTCGGCCAGATGATTTGCCGAACTACCCAAACTACTCCTGACCTGATCCGGAATATCCGAGTCATTCATCACGGTACATGAGGTGAAACAATACTGAACTGAGCTACCGGGCAAAAGAAACAACAAATGCAACATTGAAACCATTGATGTTTTGAAATAGAACTGAGAGCAAGAACCAGATTATAATATTGAAATTGAAAGTGAAGTGATACATTTGTTGAAGAAAATGGTTTGATATTTATAATACGAGTAAGATTGTGAAGTAGAATGAGAAAATCAGAGGAAAGGGAAAGGAAGGTTTCAGTCAGCTCAGCTGGGGACAGTTGGCTTCAAAAAGTTGTAATAAAATAGCTGTACATAAACAGCACTAACTAACATGACGCAATCGTAATATTTTATTACAGCACACTGTTTTGCATTATTTTTGGGCCCAAAGTACTGTTCTATTTTCCACCACCGCTACACATATCAGGTCTCTTAAATTTGATCTAAAATTAAGATTTTTGGATTTATAGATATTTCAAATTTTATTATATAATATGATTTATAATCTTTTATCTTTTATCAACAAGGTGTTGGCGGTATATGTATTGTTAATCACTTTTTAATATGCATAATTCAATCAAATTATTAACTAACAGATATGCAATCCATGAATCAAATACAAGCACAAAAACTAAGAAAAAAATATGGAAAGTATACTATAGAAGATGAAGATTTCAAACCAAGTCGAGTAATTCACTATTTCAATAAAAACTTATTAACTCTGCCTCGGTGCACTACGGATTTCTTGTAGCTAACATTCTCTTAGGATTATGGAAAATCCGTCTCTAATTTTCTTAATAAAAATTACGTAGACGGAATAAATTTTTTTTGGGGATAATAATTCTGTATCGCTGCTAATTAGTGACGAGATTACTCTCATCGCTAATTAGTGACAAATTTCCTAGCCCGACGCTAATTAGCGATGAAAGTTGAGACAAACCTAAATTTCATTGCTAATTTTGTCGCTAAATTTTGAAACATAATATTCCTTCGCTAAATTCTGTAACTAAAAATACAATTTCTTTTAGTGGGAAAAAACAATGGATATGTTGATGTTACATATGCAGACTTAGATGAAGGTTATGAATTTGTTGGCTTATATATAGTAACTAACAACAAAACCAAAGGTCAGTGGATTTTAGATTCTGGACTCATTTCACATGTGCCTTAATAGTGAAGTTCTTAACAATGCTTTGATGTGGACAAGTTTTGATAGGAAATAATCATGCTAGTAAAGTAGGTATTGGAGCTATTAACATCAGAATGAATGATGATATGATAAGAATGCTAGTGAATGTAAGAAATGTTCCTGATCTTAAAGAGGAATCATATGTCACTGGGGATGTTATATGAATATGGATGTACTATTATGGCAAAGGATGGGGTAATGAAAGTTACTAAGGGATCTTTAATTACCATGAAATTGTTGGACAATAATGACCCGTAGAATCACTATTTGTAAAAGACATTGTGTTTTGTACAAATTAACTATGTGACAAAGGAAATTGATATTTTATCATTATTGTAATTGGATTACTTGGATATATATAATGATAAAAGTCCATATGGTTAAATCGGATTAATAAGATATGAGACAATATTAATCCATGAACGGTTTAATCATTAAATATCCCTAGTCGTAGAATTATCGAGAATGGACATCGATAATGCGGAATAGACTATTACACTTATGCGCGTTATGGAAGCTTAACGACATAGTTCTCATATATTTAGGTATTGGATACTTATGCAAGTGTAATCAGAAGTTCTGTTGGCCGTTGGATCGTGAACAGTTTCACTCTGGATAGACCCCTCAGACTCCCATTGGTAGTATGACTATGTGTCTATGGGAATCTGAATCAGGGTAGGTGTATGTGATCTTTAACCTGAGACTTGCGTCGCTATTACTTGCGACAATCAGTTTACTTTGATATTGGTCGTCTGGAGCTTTAATAGGTTCGTGCCATTTTTACTGGTGCCATTTTTAGGAACAATTTTTTTTTATCGCTAATTTCATTATCTGTTTCAATTTCGTCACTAAATTTTGAAACATAATATTCCTTCACTGAATTGTGTCGCTAAAAATATAATTTCTTGTAGTGGGAGAAAACAATGGATATGTTGATGTTACATATGCAGACTTAGATGAAGGTTATGAATCTGTTGGCTTATTTATAGTGACCAACAACAAAACCAAAGGTCAGTGGATTTTAGATTATGGATTCTCATTTCACATGTGCCTTAATAGAGATAAGTTTAGTTCTTAACAATGCATTGATGTGGACAAGTTTTGATAGGAAATAATCATGCTTGTAAAGTAGGTATTGGAACTATTAACATCAGAATGGATGATGATATGATAAGAATGCTAGTGAATGTAAGACATGTTCCTAATCTTAAGAGGAATCATATATCACTGGGGATGTTAGATGAATATGGATATACTATTATGGCAAAGGATGGAGTAATGAAGGTTACTGGGGGATTTTTAATTACCATGAAATAGCATAGACAGAATGAATTGTATGCCTTGTAAAGGGAAATTGTTGTTGAGGGAGTGAATGTCTTTGTAAGGTCAGGGCTTGAAAAATCAAAGCTTGACACCTAAGATTAGCTCACATAAGTGAAAGAGGTCTGAGAGAGCTCTACAATCAGGGCTTAATCAATGAAAGAAAACTTGAACTACTAGAGTTTTGTGAAGATTATGTCCTTGGAAAATCAATAATGTTGAAATTTGGCATTACACAACATGACAAAAGGCGTTCCGTATTAAACACTTACAGGTCTATGGGGATCTGCACAAACACCATCACTAAGTGGTGCTAGATATTTTAGGTCCATAATTGATTATTACTCTAGAAAGCTTTGGGTGTTTGCCTTAAAAAGTAAGGACCAAGCGTTTGGTACATTCAAAGCATGAAATGTTCTTATTGAAAAACAGACTGAAAGAAATCTAAAGAGGATTAGATCTGATAATGGATTGGAGTATTATAATTCAGACTTTGAAAAAATATATACTGATTGTGGTATTGCAAGACATAAAACTTGAGAATGACTCCTCAATAGAATGGCCTTACTAAAAGAATGAATAGAACCTTACTTGAAAAAGTGAGGTGTATGTTAAGTCACTTAGGCCTAGATAAGAAGTTATGGGCTGAAACACTATCTACAGCTTATTATGTTATCAACGGGAGCCCTTCAGCGGCTATTGATAGAAAACACCAGAAGAAGTGTGGACTAGTAAACCTGCTAACTATTAAACTTTGAGAATTTTTGGTTGCCCTGTTTATGTATATGTTATGTAAAGGAAGCTAAAACCAATAGCACTCAAGGGTATCTTCCTTGGATATCCAGAGGGAGCGAATAGGTTTAAAGTTTGGGTGATTGATCTCACTCCACAAAAATTTATAATTAGTAGATATGCAGTGTTTAATGAATCTGATATGTTCAAAAGGCTTGAAGAAACACCAATTACTTTTGATCAAAGTTAGAAGGAAACAGATAGTACCACCATTGAGGTGGAGCTTAAGAGAAAAGGTAAAGAAGTACATATTGAAGTATAGGAAGAGCCAACAAATGTAGAAGCACCAGATGAACTGATGTCAGACACAGATGAGGAAGATTATCAATTGATAAGGGGCTAAAAAAGAGGGTTGTGAGACCACCTGTCTGTTGGAGTTGATGTTTGGAGAGCCAATCCGAACAATGTATTTTACATTTTATTATTTATTAATAAAATAACTATATTTTCATTTCATACCTTATTAATGGTATTATCCCAATGTCGGAATGTCGGACCACACTAGGTGCTCCGACATTGGGATAAATATTACTATTGAAAACTATTCTTAAAGTAAATATTCGTAGTCATTGGTTTTGGAATACGGTCGAATTCCTATAACCTAGAAGACTAGCATATGTCGTATACTGGAATTACAGTTCTAATGGTTTAACCCAATATACCATGGTACAATTCGGATAGCCTACGACGGAAGGATTGTTAAACATATGTAATGACCTCGACTTGTATAGTTCAGAAAGGTCGTTTGTGTTCTTCGTGAATTCGGAGGTGGCTGAATTGCGTACATATTAGCTACACTTATATGAAGAACGTGTCTGAACTTAAAGAATCCCAATATGAAGTGTACTCATTGAGCACTTGAGTAGCCGATTAATTTTGATAAAAGATAATATTTGATATTATAATTATCAACTAAGATAATCAAGCGTTATTGGATAACATTGATTATTTACTTTGATCTAATTGGATTAATTTAATAATTACACAATGACTTAATTATAAAATCATAATTATCTCTACCATTTGAGGATATTATGGTAATTTTAAGTATATAATAATAGATAGTTTTGGCTTGATTTAATTGGATTAATTAAAGTGGTAAACATTGAACTAATCCATTTCCTAATCATTGTCTTTATTTAATTGGATTAAATCAAAGTGGTAGACAATGGAGATTAGTCACACCTAATTATACATATTTGAACAAATTGGATTAAACACACATAAAAGTTGATTAGAACTTTTATTAATTAAAAATTATCTAAGTTTTGCTATAAAGAGCAAGTTTTAGGAAGGTTTTAATTAAGCAAAACAAAAGCTTGTGAAAGCTAAATATAAATAATTCTTGGAGAAATTAGCCTAAGTTAGAGAAGTGTTTAGAGAAATTTTGTGAGATCTCTACAATATTTCATTTAGGAGAAATCAAGATTGGATCTTGGAAGGAAGCTTGCTAGCATTGGAATCAAGATTGGATCTTGGAGTCAAGCTTGCAAACCTTGGAAGTTATCCAACCATTTCAAAAAATAGAATGAAATTGGATCTTTGTATCAAGCTTGCAAGGTGAGTTTGAACTTCTCTTAAGCTATGTTTTTTTATGTATTGGATGCATGATTACATAGCTTAAGGTTGAAATAAGGCTAATAAATTATGTTATGATGCTTTAGAAGTATAAACACAATATGCTTGTTAATTAGGTCAAAGATGTTCATGTTGGACATGAAACCATTAATAAAAGTTTGGAACACTAGATTAAAGCTTAGAGCTATGACTATCATTCTAGAATCACTTATCACATTTGGGTGACCTAGAATTGTTCACGAGTCATTTTTTTGTGGGATTCTAATTTGGTTTGTGTTTTGGATTCAAAATTTACGCAATTGCGTATTTAGAATAAATTTATATTTTTGTAAAAATATTTGATATTTTGAAAAACTTAATTTTTATTCTATAACATGTGTTGATGTTGGTTTTGATGTTAAAATTAATTTTAGGTGTTTTGAAAGTGTTTAGGAAATGTTATAAACAATTAGGGTTAAAAACTCCATTGCCTTCAGCTATCTGTTTCCAGAGAGCTGAAGGGTTAAAGCAAATGAAATAAAAAAAAATCAGTGGGTAGTGCACGCACACTGTAGCGCGTGTGTCACGCCTTGAATTTTATTTTTCCCTGTTTTTGAGTTTCCGGACTCCGATTCAGCCCCAATTTTTTCCTATACAATCGTAATAGAATATAGTATTTCATTAAATTATTTAAAATTACACTCATGCTTGATATCCATGGGTTAGACCCATTTTCACTGCGTGGGGTACCGATCCGACCCTAGGGTTCCATATCCGTCCTAACATTGTCAGATATGGCTATGCTGATCTCATAGCTATACTTTAAGAAGATTATGAGTGACTTGTGGATTTACTTGCTGTATGTTGATGATATGCTTATAGCACGTAAAGACAAGACTGATATCAAGAATCTTAAAAAACTCCTCAGTTGAGCAGAGTCCTAAAAAGAAAAAAAGAAATTGCCTATATGAGCAAAGTACCATATGCAAGTGCTGTGGGAAGTATTATGTATGCAATGGTATGCTCAAGACCTAACATGGCCTATACTGTGAGTCTAGTTAGTAGGTTCATGGCCAAAACAAGAAAGAAACAATAGGATGCTGTAAAATGGTTACTTAAGTACTTGAAAAGGACAACTAACTATGGCTAGATATTCCAGAAACCCACCAAAACTGGATATGTTTTGGCTGGATATGTTGATTCAGATTATGAAGTAGATTTTGAGAAAAGAATCTCTCTAACAGGTTATACTTTCACATTGTTCAATAGTGTTGTTAGTTGGAAATCATCTATGTAGTGTGTAGTGGCCCTTTCTAATACTAAATCTGAATACATGGCAATTAATGAGGCTGTTAAAGAAGCATTATGGCTTAAGGGTCTGATAAAACTTGGGATTAAACATGATGAGGTGTGTGTTTGGTGTGATAGCCAGAGTGTTTTGGATTTGACAAAAGATCCAAAGCATCATGAGAGGACCATGCATATTGACATTAAGCTTCATTTTATTAGAGATGAGGTTGCTAAAGGAGTAGTAAAGCTACAAATACAAATGCTAACCCTGTGAAGATGCTAACAAAAACTTTGGTGTTACAAGGTTTATGGATCACATTAAAAGTATTGGAGTTATGGATGTAATGAGTATGAAGTCTGAGGAATAATATCTTAAGAGAAAATGCTGATTCTTGAAGAATGTTTGAATCAAGGGAGAGATTTTTGGAGTGTTTCAAAAATTCTCTTATAAGGGTGTGAATGATAAATTGAAAACTAGTATGAATTAAAGTGTAATAATAGTTGCTCTCAAGGATGTTTTTTAAAAAGATTCAAAGCCTTGTAAAAGGAGGGAAATGATGTTATAATAGAATTTTTGTTATAAACGAATTTCAGCTCATGAAAGAGCTGAATAACAGTGGCTCTAATTGGCTCTGGTTTAGTATAAATACTGAGAATTAGTTAGAGGTTATTAGACCATCAAAAAGCTTGTTCATCCTTGTAAATAAGAGAGAGTGATGTTTTATTCTTGTAAGAAACTGATTTGAATAGTCTTTGTATTTCAATTTGAATTGTATTTACAATATTTGAGCCTTTTATATTGGTAATGTAGAAACTAAATAAGGAAATAAATATTAATAATAATGTATAAGAATCTTAACGATTCTAATATCGTAATCTTGGTGATTTGCCATAATGAAACGGAGATTGCGATTAGATTTTATTTCTTTAACAATTCTAATTATTTGTATGTGTTTCTAGGTTAAGTGTTCATCATCATTAGTGTTCAATCATCATTAGTGTTTCAATCTATGTGTGTTCTGGTATAAGCTTTGAAGATTAAAGAAATCAATTCTTGGCATCAAGAACAAGGCTGATTCGTTTCGATAAGTTCTATTTTAAGAACTCGTTTATGATCCATAAAATTTAAAACAACTCAAAACCACATGTACTACTTTCTAACCCGGCTGTGTCATTTTCATGCATGAACTACCTTATTTTTCTCCCGGCGGTCGAACCGGGCTTGAAAAAAACCATTTGTGTGGTATGTGTACTTTTTTTTCCTCGTTGATCATTTTGTTGTGTTTTCATTCTCCGATAGCTTTTTAATATGTTCTAACAAACAGGTTATATTAGCATCGTGCATGACTTTGAAAATAACTATATAAAATTACCATTCACTTTTTGTTCTCCAATTTTGAACAATTTATTAAATTTGTTATAATTTGTATGTTATATATTTGAATGATCGATCTACAGGTACTCGTGATGATAAGAGAGAGTCCTCAAGTGGTGCAGGGGATCGGTGGTGTAGGGTTCATTATATGATATTCTGAGTTCAAATTCAGAGAGTTCATTTTACCTAATTTATTTAAGCTCGGAAGGAGTGATTTGACGGGATTTCCAACGATCGAAAACAAAAGGGTGATGATGAGAGAAGTATGCTTAGTGACTTGCTGTAACGCTTTACTTTTCCTTATTTCATATTTTTCCCTAAAATTCAGTGACCACTAACAAACAAACTAATGGTGATCCAAAGCAAGAAACTCAAAGTACATATATAACTGTGGCCAAAATTTATAAAATAAAGTATTATTGTTGTATTTATTTTATACTCTACAAAGCACCCGTTGCTGCAGCACACTCTGGAGGAAGCCCTTTTGGGAAGCGCTTTCTGTCTGTACAATAATTATAAACCATGTAATTCTTTTGCACCCACTTGAGTTTCTCCTGGCCAGTTTCATTAAGCCGATCGAGCTTCATCCATGCAGATTTGGAAGAATTTAAAGTACAAAGAGAAGAAGAAACAATGGGAGCCCCAGGGTTCCAAATGCAAGCTTTGGCATCA
>SKCR01017205.1:0-28283 GCA_019454045.1 Zanthoxylum bungeanum | reverse complement strand
ATTCACTGCTTGGGGAGGTTTTGTTCGAGGAATCAATTTTCCCAAATCACCCCTAGAATGAAAAATGGTTGTCAACAGTTGGCGCCGTCTATCGAGAACCGGTACGAAAAGTGGCAAACACACTAAGACGATGGCAGAAGACGGAAACCACAGAACTTCAGAAGCTTCTATGACGGAGTGGATGGAGAAAATGGAAGAAACCATGTGAAACGAGAGAGAATATGCTCGAAGGGAGAGGGAAACAACCCAAACCTTCATGAAGGTTATGTTGGAAAAGATTGAGAAGTTAGAGAAAAAGACATGAGAGGGAATAGAAGAAGGCCTTGGTGGAAGGAGAGAGGAGATAGTAAGGGGAAAGATGATCACCGGAGTAGACGGAGATCACAGAAATGGGAAAAAGAACACCAAGAGAATGAAATCTGTAGTTGTTGCCAACGTCGCACCAACCAGAGAGTCGTGGGAAGAAGAAGAAGGTAGATAAATCCCGAAATCATCCAGCAACAGCCCGTGTTTTGGGGAGAGCAATCTGGGACGGTACCCGGAGGAGGGACGCGAGGTACCAAGTTATGGAAGGTATCATGTTCGCAATGGATGGCGTGAGGAGATCCTTGGGCGCAAGCACAATAACTCCGAGAGCCAAATGAGGAACTGGTTTCGGAAGGAGATAAAAAAGTGGGAGGATAATATGAAAGGGAGGACGCGAAGCGACCAAAATGTGGAGACAACATCCACTTTCACGAAGGAAATGTTGGCAATGGAGTTCCCGATGAGGTTTACCATGCTCTCGATGGATGTCTACAAGGGCAGCACGAACCCCAAGTCCGACATTAAGAAGTTTGTATTATTGATGGAAATTCAAGGAATGGCAGAGGAGGCCATCTGAAGGGTATTCCAATTGACTCTATGAGGATCAGCCAGCTTGTGGTTTAGGAACTTGACCCCGGGAAGTGTCAGCAGCTTCTCTCAACTGAAGAAGTTTTTTATGCGTCATTTCAAATGGGCATATGTACTAAGAAGACGGTGGGGTCACTGAGGTTGATGAAGCAGAGATATGATAAGCCTTTGAATAGTTTTGTCGATAGATACCATGACTTGGTATTGGAGGTCAAGGCGTATGAGTCTCTGGAGGAGCTGGAAAGTTTTAAAAGAGCTATCAGGGTCGGGAAGTTATGGTCCGACCTGAGGATATAGGAGATATCGGACTATGCCGCGGTATTAGAGTAGACGAGAAAGTCTGTGTTAATGGAGGAAAAGGGGAAGAACGCCCGAGGAGGGGCTACTCGGGTGCCAAAATATCCTAGGCCGGAAAATCGAAGTGATATGGGCAGAGAACCGAGAAGATCAGTCCCGAGGTAGAAGGAATTCAGGCCGATGCCTTAAAATAATCCAACGTATGAGAGAAGGCCACCTATCCAGGTCGCCCATGTCTGCGGAGGGACGACATACACCGCCTTGAACAGACCACTGTCCCAAATAGCTCGGGAAATCCAGGATAAAGGCCTACTGACTGAGCCTGACCCGATGAGATTTTCGATTGAGAAGAGAGATAACATGGCTTATTGTGTGCACCATAATGTGAAGGGAAATGTCACAGAAAGATGTAAAGACCTATAAGAGCAGGTGATAGACATGGTGAGGAACGACTACCTGAATAGGTGTATAGACCATGAGGCTATGAAGGCCAGGCAGCGCCGATATCGACAATCGTCAGGGAATAGTAGGAGAACCGATATTCAGTGTATACTCGATCAGTTTCCAAAGTGACTCATGCTTACTATGCTCATTTATCCGCTTTCCGGACTCGTTATTATATAAAGGGTGAAAAATCCAGGATGGGTCCACAAGTGGGAATAGGAGGAGAAGTAATCAGCTGTAAAATTGGAGGTCCAAGTTTAATCATGGGGACGACTTCTTCCATTCTTCCGTAAATAAGAAAGTGAAATAGCGTCGTCAGAAGTCCGATCTATGATTGAGTTGTTGAATGAAATGCAATGTCAAGAGTTAGAGATCAATGAGTTTCTCTCAACTTTTGGTGCTAATGCTGAACAAGTTCCTCCTAGAAAAATTATAGTTGTTGTTCGACCTGCTAGTCTTCCAGTTCTCCAAAAAGCTCGGTTCAGAAGGACATTGTTAAGAATTGTTCAGAGATATGCATGAAATATTTTTAATAGAGCCTATCTTAGAATGACCCTCAAAGAGTTGTAAGATGGGCAGTAAGTCCCTTGAATATGAATAAGACTTTCTCTTTTTTAAATAAAAACTTGTCCATCTATACTTGTTTGTTATTTGAACGGGAAATACATGTTTAATATTCTTATGAAATACTTGTGATCGGAATGCATCGAGGGGTGCATGACATGTGGGAAAGACGCGAAACCCTTGGTACGCCAATCTCTGGTGTCATTATCAAATCCTCGGGCTGGAATTGTTAGGATTTGTGCTCAGAGTTCCAATCCGGATCGTATTTATGTCTGAATCATAAATACGAGCAATTATATTTTCCATAATATTACTAATTTAATGGTAGCACCATTTTCTTTTATACACTTATTCGATCTAATTACGATTAGATATCTTATTATGATTAGATCGAAACTAAATTTGGTTTAGTGATACGTGTATATTAGACAAAGACCCTAGGATTTACAATGTAGTGCGTAGTTACAACGCAGTTTGTAATTGACATTGGGAATGACACTATAAGATGTATATCCTTAAATAAAGTTCCTAGTCAATATTTACTAACACGGGTCGGTTAGTAAAATCCGTTGAGTCCAGTACATGTCGTATATCGTGACTTGGTCTGATGATTATCCCAATGAACCATGAGTCTCAGAAGACTCGTATAGACATGTAAGTGTTTATTTGATAAGACACTGAACGACTCACTGAAGATTTCCTAATAGATGGTACACCAACGTCAATAGGAATCTTCTCGAGTTGAGCGATCATAGTGGTCCTTTTACTTGAGATACCACAGTGGGATATATGAGTTATCATTCACACTTTGATGGCAGTCACGTCACTAATCTATTTAGATCATACCTCTGCATGTTCGTTGGGTGTGGACTGATGCTAATGATATCCAGTGCGTATCATGATAGGATCCGTCAACCTGTGTACAGGGCATAGGCATCCGCACGTGTTTACGATCTAGTAAATCCATGGCTGTGGTATAACTTCGGAAATCAGTTCTGAGTGTTATTTAGAGATCGTAAATTGAAAGTCGACTATATTATACCGAACGGATTTGACGTTCTCATCTATATCATAGGTATAATATGGATAGCCTGTGACGGAGGGATTATACGTATGCAATGACCTCAGCTTGCATAGTTTAGCGAGATTATCCGTGGTCGTCATAATCAATGAGTGGGTGGATTATGGACATGAAATTGGATTTCGTGACGGATAAACCTAAACTTAGAGAGTCCCACAATATGAAGTGTACTCGTTGAGCACTTGGGCAACGTGATATGAATAATACAGATTATTCATATTATTTCATCGAATCAAGTGAGTTAATTCGAATCATTTAATCGATTAAACGATAACACATGCATTAAAGGTATTTTTGGTCAATCGTAATTATTGTGTATTTATATTTGATACATAATACGATTAGATACACATTAATTAATCGTCAAATGAGATTTTAACACATGCCATAAATATATGTATTTGTTATTTATTGTAAATAAAAATACATATATAATAATAATTATATTAATTGATTATTTGAATATTTAATTGTTAAATATTCAAATGATTAATTAATTAAAATTTTTCCATAAATGTTATGAAATTTGTTTATTTATTATTGGAACATATGGCATGATTTAATTATATTTTGTGTGTGCTAATTTGATTGGATAACATAAAGTGTAATTGTCATTTAATTTGATTAAAATAAAAAATGACCAAATTACCCTTATACACTATGCTAGAGTCGGTCATGGGTCTTTATAAGAGGGAGATTTTTTTCTTCTTCATTTACAGAACCTCCATGGCCCAATAAACATAAAAAACAGCCCTAGGATTAATTTGATTAAATCATGAAGAAATGAAGGAAAAATTCAAGAAAAGGCTTAGAAAACAAGAGATTAATGTAATCTTTTATAACCCTAAGCTTGAAATTTATTTTCATGTTTTCTTGAATTCTTAGAATGGTTCTAGGGTTCCTTAGTTTCTTAAATTTTAGGGCTTTTGATGTTGGTTGATGGATTTGGAAGCATAAAGCATGTGTGAAGTAGTTTTGAACTATATTGGTGTAATTTATTCAATTTGTTCATTTGATGACATGTTACCATTCTAGAGTGTTATGACCACTCTTGTAATACCTAGAATTATTCTTGGGTAATTCATATGTGGTGACTTGAATTGGTGTTGTGATTAATTTGATTAATGTTAAAAATTGGATTTAAAGCATGAAATTTAAAAATTCGGTTTCTGGATCAGACCTGGAAGTTTATTGATTTTTTTGATGAACAATATGTTTTGGGAATGTTTTGGATGTATTTTGGGTGTTGGAACAATTGCCGGAAAGTGTTTCGAAGTTGAAATAAGCGAAAACGGCCAAAAACGGCGTTACCGGGTGACTTTTGAGCGAACCGAATGACGACTGTCCAAATAGTGAGTTCGTCACAGTTCGGGCAGCCCATGAACTGCCCTAACACTATTGGGGCTGACCTGGGCAGTCCCCATAAGTGTTGGGTGGTCGGTTCGGTCAAAACCTCATTTTGCGTCATTTTGGGGAAAACCGTTTACGTAAAAGTTTCGCGACATTTCATATATATATATATATATATATATATATTTATGTCGCTATTTGATATTGAATAAATAGGTTTAGGTGAAATATGAATAAATTATTCCTATTAGATATTGAATAATTTATTCGGTAATTTGAAAAAGTTTTAAATTACGATTTCGCCCGAACCGCGCTTCCGCCGCACCCTTCCCCCAAAACCCCAACAGGAACATCAAGACCCAATGGCCTGTACTTTCGGGGAATTCAGAACACATTAAGGGATGCAAGGCATGTGTGAAAAGCATGCACCCCCATGACATGCCAATCCGAGGTGTCATTATTAAACTCCTGGGCTGGAATGTTAACATCCGATTACTTGCATCTTTGAGGAATGTAACATGAAGACCTACGTGATGTTTGGTGCCTCGGGTATCCGTAGCACATTCGGTGAGTGAGCCGGTGTGGCGTTTGGTGCATCAAGGTAATCATAGCACGTATGGATAGTGAATGTCTTCGGTACTTTGATATTTTTTGGGTTTGCATTGCGTGGGGAGTGATAATTACCTCACGCATTTTACGCTCAATGTCGGAGGTGCATAGCATGGGGAAGGCCCACGAGCCTCTATGGCGTTTGTAGCCTCAGAAGGTGCACAACACATGAAGTCCTGAGAGCCTCTGTGATGTTTATAGCCTTGGGGTATGTCTAACATGGGGAGGGATAATGCCCCTGTTGCATTGGCCGTCCCATTTCAGATCCTTAAGAGAATAGTACGGGGAAGGCATGAGGGTCTCTGTGGCGTTTGCAGACTCGGGACCTGCCTAGCATGGGAAAAATCTCATGGCGTTGGCTGCCCCTATAACCATAGCTCAGTTATTCGAGACTTTGGACTGTAAAGTTTAAAATTTTTGTTTTGGGTAGCATGAGGCACGACGCTGTCTCAGGCACCCTTGTTATTTCTTTTGGGTCGATGCAGGGTATGTGATATATGTTGGGGCAGATGTGGAACCCCTAGGGTCAGATCGGTGCCCTGCGCAGCGGAAGTGGGTCTAACCCATGGATATCAAGTAGGGGTGTAATTGTAAATTATTTAATAAAATACTATATTTCATTATGAGTGTATAGGAAAAAACCGGGACTGAATCAAGTCCGGAAGCTCAAGAACGAATGAAAATAATTTTAGTGAGCGTAGTACATGAACTTCCTTGGCAGCTCGATGGATGTGATGGTCTCTAAAAATGGGGTATCAGAAATCGTTCCAGCTCGACTCTTTCTTATTGGTAACCTTACACCAGGTAGACTGGACAAAATTGTTTCTTTAAACTCTATCATTTCTTTTCGCATAATGGACGCGACTTGTTGTGTCTGATCAACTGGAGAAATTGGTACATTCCTTAAGCAATTTTGGGGTTGATGGTTTATTGGTGAATCATCACTTTCCATATCATTGAATGCTCCAAAGAGGTTGGTTGGGATCGCAGGATTGTTGGGGTGATCTGGAGTGTCATGATGTTGAGAGGTTGAAGAGATTTATTCCAACTGTTTTTGAAGGTTTGTGTTGGAGTTTCGCGTAGTCAGGTATTCTTCCTCTAAAGTTCGTAATCGTTCTTTGAGCATGGCTAATTGTGCTGCCACAAGGTCTGATGTCTACTCACTGCTCGAAGCCATAAGTGGTTGTGTTTAGGAATCGTAGAACGAGAGATATTTGCTTACTATGAATCGCTAAGGCCCCACGGTAGGCTCCAAATTGTGGATGCTGATTTTCGTCCGAGGTCCACAATCGAGAATTTATAGTATAAGGCATTAGTGATCCTACAAACAAAGGTAAAATAAGCGGGAGGTTACTGCCCACCGATATGGTTGGTGTCGTAGGCACTCCGACGCTCATGTCAGTGATGAGGATGGGCAGAAAATAAGGAAGAGCAATGCTTGATGTTACCTTGATCTTTGTTTGATTGTCGTAAGGGCGGTGTGTTTACGTTTGTAATATATGAAGCTTTGAGAGCTCTAGTTTGAGAAGTAAGATCTGAATCTCAATGCTCTGAATTATGTTGCTATTTATAGGATCAGTGTCACCACCTTTTGAGTTGGCTTTGCAGTTATAATTTGCAAATACGGACCCATAACGTGTCTAATAATTAAAGCTTTTGGTGAGTGGAGCGTATCACCACGTGGAGTAGGTGTAATTGTTAACAAAATGAGGTTACGGTAGTTGAAAGATTAAGATGGAAACATGAGACGTGTCTTGGGCTTTCGAAGTCTTTAAAGCCGGATTGTTGTCTTGGGCCTTATCTATCCACAGATGCGAAGTGAAAAGATGATTTTACCCTTGGGCCCAAATTTGTCTTGTACACCTCCAAGGTTTGCAAGCTTAAATCCAAGATCCAATATTGATTCCAATATTAGAAAGCTTCAATCCAAGATCCAATCTTGATTTCTCCTAATTGAAATGTTATACAGACGTCACAAGCTTCTCTAAACATTTCTCTAACTTAGGCTAATTTCTCTAAGAATTGCTTGTATTTAGCTTTCTCAAGCTATTGCTTTACTTAATTAAATCTTCCTAAAGCTTGCTATTTATAGCAAACCTTGGACAATTTTTAATTAATAAAAGTTGTAATCAGCTTTTAAGTGGGCTTAATCTAATTTGTCCAAATATATATAATTAGGTGTGACTAATCTCCAATGTCTCACACTTTGATTTAATCCAAATAAATCAAGCCAATGATTAGGAAATGGATTAGTTAAATGTTTGCCACTTTGATTTAATCCAATTAAATTAAGCCAAAACCACATATTATTACATACTTATAATTACCATAATATCCTCAAATGGTAGAGATAATTATGATTTTATAATTAAGCGCTTGTGTAATTATTGAATTAATCCAATTAGGTAAAAGTAAATAATCAATGTTATCCAATAACACTTGATTATCTTAGTTGATAATTATAATATCGAATATTATCTTTTATCAAAATTAATCGACTACCCAAGTGCTCAACGACTACACTTCATATTGGGACTCTCTAAGTTCAGACATGTTCGTCATATAAGCCAAGCTAGTATGTACGTAATTCAACCACCTCCGAATTCACGAAGAATATGAACGACCTTTCTGAACTATACAAGTCGAGGTCATCACATATGTTTAACAATCCCTCTGTCGTATAGTATCCGAGTTGTGCTTAGGAAACATAGAATACACCGTCAAGTTTCTGATATGCACATCTCATGTCGATATGTCCATAATTCTTCATAACTGATGTGATCCATCCTAAGTGATCGACTTTGGCCAAATCTTTAAGAATCGTTACTTTACTAACATGGATACCTAAACCACTTATGATACATATATGGGTCGACGAACCCTATCTTGCTTCACACTTGATTACTAAGTGCATCGATCCACACCCAACGAACATCTAAGGCCAGACCATGAAAGGTTTCTCACATACATGGCATCAAAGTGTGGATGATCTCACACAAAATCAATGTTATCGTATAGTCAAAGGATTACATATGCTACTTGACTCGAGGAGATTCCTATTAACTGTGGTGTGTACTTCCAACTATTAGGAATCATCTATGAGTCATTCAGTACTCGGTCCAACCAATACCCACACGTCTATACGAGTTTCCAAAACTCATGGTACATCGGGTTAAACCATTGGAACTCCAATTCAATATACAACATGTCTTAGTCTTCTAGGTTATAGGAATTCCACCGTATTCCAAAACCAACGACTATGAATATTTACTTTAAGAATAGTTTACAATAGTAATGTTTATCCCAATATCGGGCCATCTAGTGTCCAGTATTACTACGAGACTATTCTAATGTCGATGTCATTCTTAGCATATCTATACATCAATCTAATACGCATAATGACAATACCATTAATAAGATATGAAATGAAAATGTAGTTATTTTATTAATAAATAATAAAATGTATAATTCGGATTGGCACTCCAAGCACCAACTCTAACAATACATCACCCCCATTATGTTTGTCTTATTTCATATTGGTTTTATTTTTTGATGGATGACTCGGTATGAGCCGTCATTTCCAATCTCCATAGTGATTATCAGAGGTTGAAAATCTTCCATCGTGGTTAGGTCTTGGAAAGAAATTTGATGGCTCGGGGCTACATTCGTTCCGTCGATGCCATATTTGATGGCACAATGAGGGTACATTCCCTTGTGGCCAATTTGTTGTGATGGCTCGGGGCTGCATTAGTTCTGCCGAGACTATATTAATGGCACAATGAAGGAACATTCCCTTGTGACCAAGTAATTATATCGACTCGGGGTCGGGTTATGTCCCACTGAGGCCTTATTATATTTATTGGCATGAGGTCGAATTTTCTCCCCCATGGCCAAGTGTTGATGGCACAAAGAGAGAGTATTCCATTGTGGCCAAGAGATTATATCGGTTCGGGGGTCGGATTATGTCCCACTGATGCCTTATTATATTTGTTGGCATGGGATCAGAGCTTCTCCCTCATGGTTAAATGTTGGTGGCATAATGAGGGAACGTTCCCTTGTGGCCGAGTAATTGTATCAGCTCAGTGATGGGTTACGTCCCGCACGGAGCTCTACTGATGTGTGTTGGTGCAATAAGAGATCATTCCATTGCGGCCTAGTAACTTAGATGGCTTGTGATCGGTCTTTTTCCCAAGACCTTCAATTGTCGGAATAGCCTGGGGCTGGGTTACTTGTCGCCGAGGCCCTATTTCTGATTGATGGCCCGATGTTAGCTTTCCCTCATGGTTTATATTTTGTTTGCAGGCTTTGGCAAGTCATTCCCTTCCGGGATTGCAGAAGGTTATGAGCTTATAATCAACCCGAGGTTGCACAAGATGAGCTTCTTCGAGCAGAAAGTCGAATGATGGACTGACCAGAAATAGATTAGGTCGATTTCTTCAGTGCGAGAAGGCCTAGTAGAAGAGATGACCGAGTAATGGGTCATAAATAGAGGTACTAGATCAGGATTTTGAACCCAATGTGGATCTTCACAATGAGCACTGAAGCTTGCAGCCATGGAACCCGTTCTAAGGTGGGGTAGATTTGGGATTCTGGACTTGATCAAAAATTGAGCATCAACGTAAGAATGAACCACCATCTTTATTATAGTTCCCAACATCTACTCACCAACTCGTTTATACCGAAAACTATGGGACATATGTTGATGGTGATTTCCTGTCCCGAAGAACTGTGAAGCTTAAGAGAGGTGGAATGGGTTTTTGACGCTTAACAGATGAAAGTCCAAAATCTTCGTAAGGATGAGAAGTCATAATAGAGGACCAGAGCCCGATGCGCAAATGAAAACTGACCCGATGAGAAGGATCAGATTCGTTAATGGCCATGTAGATGAAGACTGACCCGATATCGTCAAGAGATATGTGTTGTACTTATAACAATGAGAGTGAGATTTAGAGTAAGCGAACTGAGACACGGTCACATTCACCTCAGGAAGCTTATCATAAACAAAGGAACATATGAAGGTGATCATTAGAAGATACAAGCTAGAAGAAAATCATAACAGTTCATAATTTCATCAAAGGAAGCTATTTCTCAATGTTATAAATGCCTATTACCAAAGCAATAAATGAACTTAATGTTGGCTTAATCCTTTTGAAGAGAAAATGAGGGAAGTGAAGGCATCTTTGTTGACCCGACCTGTTAGCAGATGCAAGGAAGGACTTCATTTGATTCGGTGTATTGACCCAAAGATATGGGTCGGCGTTGTAGCATTATGCTCTTAGACGGACGACTTAAGCCCAAAACGGAAGTTTGAGCCTCCCAAGGCTGATGAGATGGGAGTAGGCCAACAGCTGATGGGACAAAATAGAGCTTCAGGCTTATTCACAGACACACGCAACCATGTAGGAGTGGTTGGTATACAGGTTGGCACATGGACAGAACGTATAGCAGTTACCAAAAAAGGTGAATTAATGAGGTTTGGATGGCGGGGAGTAGTTATGTCAGACGACATAGCTACTATTTGTAGAGTGATTGGGGAAATGAGACTAAGTAATGATAGTAGGGTAACGTGGTTGATGTCACGAATTGGTGAAATAGTGGATCTTGGCGTGCTATATAAAGGGGTTGAGAACCACCTCTAATGTTATTAAACAATTAATTTTATCAACACATGATGGGTGATACTAATAGATCTCTCTTGTTTTGGTTTATAATATTCAGTAAATATTTTTTTTTAAAAAAAAAGTGATCTGATAGCATTTTTATTGCTTACTGTTTAGTGTTTGTTAAATTGTTCGACGACTCGATGTTATGTTTCGTGCTATTTATTGCTTGGGAGAATGGTTTTGTGGAAATCCATTTGTGTGATTTCGAAACAATATTAAGAGAGATGATATGTTTACGCATTTTTTTACTCACAGAAAAGCAGAACGGTGCATTTTACTTTAAAAACATTGACCCGATTTTGTCTTATCATTGCAATCAAACGAGACAAAACCAACAAAAGCATATCTGATTCCAGCCCCAAATTTCATTTCAGATGCGTTAGGGATTGCTTCAAAGAATTCGAAATTCAGTTCCATGGCTTCCAGTAATTACTACTGAGCGAACCCCAAGCATCGTTCACTCATCTCACCAGCACAACCACATTTTAGTTCGAAGACTCACCACCATCACCAAATTTCCCAAATTGCTTCTGTTGGCAAAAGAAAATCGCTCTAGGACAGACGGGTCAATAGGGGACGAAAAGCAATTAGGGCGAACACGTACCACACCACATGACGATGTGTAACCAGGACGACGAAAGAAAGAGCGGTCAGGACGATTACCATGCGCTACAGTTGATCCCACGACCTAGCGGTTAGGCCGTAACCATCTACGATCTGGCAGTTTTTACGCAGAACTCAACAGTTTGAAGCATGATCCAACAGTTACAAGAACTCAGCAACTAGACGTATGGTCCAATGGTTGCAAGTATGAGACGTGGGAGGTCGTGGACCAAGAAAAGTGAAACCGTTCAAGCGGTTAACAGAGACTCACTATAAAAAAAAACTCAAGCATGGGAAGAAGAAGAGGAAAAAAATAAAATGAAGACTCATTATGAGCATTTTATTTTTATTTTCATAGCTTTGTAATCTATAAACTGTAACTTGTGTGCTTGTGCCCCTTGGAGGCTTATTCACCTAATCAAACACCCTTTGTTGGGACTTTGTCTCATGAGGTTTGAACCGTACAGGCTCTTTAACGAAAAATTGTGCAAACATTTTTTGGCAACCACAGTGGGAGATTTGGTGTAAAAAATGGAAATGCCTCCAAAAAGAAACACTCAGACTGGCTCGAGTACAGAGGAAGAGGGACTGGAGCAAACCAACCAGCCCCACGTTCCAACCGTAGTAGGGCTTTTCGAGGGTCTAGCGGAAGCTAGCCGATATGACACTATGTGAGAGTTCAGCCCTAACGCTGTTTGCACCTTATTTGGCGAGTTCACTCAGGATATTGTCGAACAGGTTAGGCTTCAAAATGCTCACATCCTAGATAAGTTTACTTCGGCTAGTAATTTGCATTATGAAATATTGCCAAACATCTGAGCTCATTGAATGAATTGATGGCCAAGTGTATGAATGGGGGGACAACCCTACCGTGGACTACACCTCCTCATGAACCGAGTGGTCATGAGGCTGGTCCAAGCAATGTTCCTCCACAAGGGGTTATTGCCACTACGATAACCAGGGGGAATGAGTCATGGAGGCAATGGCCCTCACTTAGGGCCAAACATGGTAGAACATGAAGTAGTGTTGCCCCAAGGTCCGCAAGGGCAGGGTCATGACTATATCCCATTTGTGAGAGGACCACAACCACCACCCGTAGCGATGCCATTCAATGGCAATGATATGTTGAGAGAACAGATGACCGAGATTCTTCATAATCAATTTGGTCTAGGGGTAAGGCCGATTCTGCTCGAAAGCCATATCTAGATTGGATTGATGTAGCGTATCTATGGCCTAGAAACTACAAAATACCAGAATTTTCTCTATTTACAGGGTCTGGGGAAGTTTCTACCATAGAGCATATATGGCGATTTACACTTCAGTGTGGGGAAACGAACGATTTCCATAAGTTGAGGTTATTTCATGGCTCATTGTCAGGAGTAGCTTTCTCCTGGTATGTCAGCTTGCCACTCAATTCGGTGGAAAATTGGCACCAAATGGAACAGATGTTCCATGCACAATTCTATAAGGCCGAATCAAAAGTGGCATTGGCCGATTTGGCAAATTTGAGGGAACTGTCAGGAGAAAGGGCCGAGACGTTCTTACAAAGGTTCAAAGCGGCTCGAGGCCGATGTTACGTGCCTTTGCCAAAAAATGAGTTTGTGAATATCGCTCAAAGTTGTCTTAGTTTCGATCTAAAAAAGAAATTTCTAGATCGCGAGTTATTGGATCTCCCCCAACTCACCACTAGTGTGGTGTGATATGAACGGTTATTAAGGGAGGAGGAACAAATGAAAAATTCTAGCAAATGAACCTATTACAGGAATATCAACTACGAAGTAGGTGAAATGGACATCGAATCGGCCGACTTATATTTGGCCGAGTTAGTTAAAGGGAAGTCGTACGACTGCAAGATGTGGGCTGAACCCCAGTCCAAAGTAGAGAACGATAAAAAGAGTAGGAACTTATCTTTCGATATCTCGAAGGTCGATGCCATATTCGACCAATTATATAAAGACAAGCAAATTAGGTTGAGCGATCGCCACATGTTGCCAAGCACCGAACAAATCGATGATAAAAAAATATTGTAAGTGGCATAATGCATGGTCTCATTCGACTAATAATTTCCTTGTTTTTTGGAATATTTTACATGACGCCATAGAATCAGGATGAATAACGTTAAAAAAAATGGCGGTGGACGACAATCATTTTCCAAAGCCGATGGAATTAAATATGATCAACTCAGACCTCACCAAAATGAACTTGCCAAAATTCAAGCTGGTCCTAGATGAAGATCATGACGGTCATCGTCCAAGCACTCTTGAAATGATTGAAGCACCCCAAGAAATGAGGGATCCGCGAAATTTGTGTGCACGATGTAAAAATAGTTTAGAGTGGATGAAAGAACTAGAAGATACATGTGAAAGTCCAGTAAAGAAGGAGCCGGTAGCATGGCGACCAAGAACCTTCGCTCCAAGGTTTTACGGTGAACAATCGAACTTCGTCCAAAATATAAGGATGTTTAGGCCGAAAATTCATCGGCCCAACGTATGGCATTCATACCATCGGCCATACTCATGCCAATGGCCAAGGAAGAACTACCCTCATGTGGATGAAATGACAATGACACAATTGAGATGACACCAAAGAAACTATGGCCGTATGATGCGCCAGCAAGGTGAGATGAAAGTCACCACTGGCCGTTGTGCCCATACAAGGGAGAAGCCGAATGAGAGCAGTAATGAAAGTGGTGAAGAGATAGATGCAAGCCGTAAAGAGCGTACCAAATTCAATCGGCAAAAACAGGATGAAACAGACGACGAGGAACCGCCTATTGTTATTCAGTTTGGCAGTATACCTCCGGTTGTGACTAATCATTACTTGGTGTCCAAAAAGTTCAAGGGGGACAACAATGAGATTTCTAGGAATAACGAAGATGTCTACGACGGTGATGAGATAGAGTTTGCAGCACTCGCGATAACAGATAGAGAGGCCTCGGACGAGAAACTGACTGATATAGAGGAAGAGATAGATATCAGGACCGAAACACGAAGGATGGGGATATCACAAAATCGGCTTCTCAGAGAATTATACGAAGCCGGAAATCATGCAGTTGGGACATTAGAAGAGGAGTTGGGGCGATCTACATACCTCGTCCTATACGGAACACCCAAAGTAAAATGGGTTGTGTCCAGGGCGGAAAAACAGAGGATGTTCATCAATAATGTCTCTCGTGGTGCGCCAATCACATTGCCAATTTTTGGATGGGACGTGGAGGAAGAGCCACCTCAGATAGATACCAGCGGTAAACAAACAATGGAGGTAGAAATGTCAGGGAAAGTGACGTTTCCAAAACCACCACCACAAATGACAAAGCACCTGCGACCATTGTATGTGAAAGCAAAGGCGAACGGGATACCCATCACTAAGGTGTTGATTGACAATGGAGCAGCCATCAACGCCATCCCAGTTAGGATGCTGGTGTTAGGGATATGCCCTATACCCAACTTGTGGATGGGCTATATGTACATGTATTTGTAATATTTTCATTAATTAATAAAATGGCAATCTTTATTATACGTGTCTTACATAACTTATATGAATCATCAACACTGTAATAAAGCCCTTGGTGTAATAAGACGATGGCTTCCATGCCTTATGAGAATCATTACTCTTAAATGTTCATAGTCATAGTTTTGTGAATAATCTGGGCGTTAACAAAGCGGAGAGACTAGCATGATGATATGATCCACCCTTAAGTGGGGTAGCCGATCTCATAGGCTACTAGCGGAGATCCGTCCGCTTGGTGTATCACATGGATGCATGAGTTGTTCGTGTCCATCGAACTGACTGCCGAAAGTTTTCATATGGAGTGTTTATCCCATTTGTCTGTGAGAACTTTCATGTATCGATTATATTACTAGTCCTTTGACTTGAGGTCTTTACAATCTTACGTGTGGATCAAATAACGTTGACATTCTCCTTCCCCAATTCAAAAGATTCGGTCATAAGGGTATGATTGGGTCATTTATTGAAACACATGAAGTTTGTAAAGATACAACAGAGAATCGCCACTCTCTCGAATAATATTTTCTTATAAGAGTAGTATTCCAGTTCGCGGGTTGATATGTGTGATCAGTGCTTGAAACTGTGGCCACAGCAGAAGAATCATGTGAGATTCTTGGGTTAGCACGATTAATGACACTATCAACATCATACCTTTGACCATATGGGTAGACATTTTCCGTACCCTAGGTCAATAGGTGGGGATACAGTGAGGCGATGGACCGTATCATATGTAAAGCGCATACAGAATGGGTATATATATCTTTCCTTCTCTTTTGGGGGCATTGGCATGTTGCTAGATGTCAACCTTGGTCATTGAAATCGAACGACCATCTGATCGGAGGATAATTTATGTTTGATTAAATTATCACGATTCATTTCTTATCCAACTTGAGGGGAACCCAAAAGGTCACACACAATAAAGTCAAAATCAATGGTTAACAGTGCACAGTAAAAATATAACAACATATATGATTGCTATAGGATATGTTCATAAGGTCACACACAACAAAGTCGAAATCAATGGTTAACAGTGCACAATACAAATATAACAGCATATATTATTCCTGTAGGAATTGTTCATAAATTGTTCAATGTGTTTAATTATTGAACAGATCATTTATGAGGTTCCATAGTGGCTTAGGGATTGGTGAATGACGATGGGGGCACTTTGGAAATTGGAATTAAAAAAAATACTATTCATATGAATAGTAAAAAAATTTGTTATTTGTTTTGAATTCTAATTCGGCCCAAACTCTTATTAGGGTTTTATAATCTCACTTAACCACTAAATTAAGATCCAATGGCTAAGATTAAATTAGCTTTTATCCCACATTGGATTCTTAATTAATTTTGTTGTCTTTGGAGCACTATATAAACCCAAAGAATTCTTCACAAACTTTTACACCAAACCTTTCATATATTGGGTTTATGTAAGTGAGCAGCTCTAAAGTTTAAGAGTAAGCCACTGATTTTGAGGATCCTTAAGTCTAATTGACTAGAGGAACCTCGAGTTAAAAGTTTTGAGGTATTTGCCTAGGCTAGCACCAAGGGCAAAATACATGTGGACTCAAGGCGTAGTCTTGCCGTTGAGTTTTGGCTTTGTTGTGTGCATCTTTGGAGGCCACACACTTGGGTGGATCTTTGGAACGTGGAAAAGCTTGCTAAGTTCGAGAAAATCTTGTAGATTGGAGGGAGGACTGGAGGAGTCTTCGGTTCAAGTAAGTCTTTTTCTTTCTTTATTTTAATTAGAGTTCTTATGATAGTTAGCATGTTTAGGTTTATGTTCTTTGCATGTTTTATGAGTTTTATGCTTAGAATATATAGTAACATGCCTAGGCTTGTAGAATAATCAAAACAAATGGGTCTTGGGCAAAGGGAAAGTGGCATAATAATTTTGATTTTCCGCTGCGCACACGTGGCCGCTTCCCAACAGTGGTATCAGCGCACCGTTTGTGTTTTGATTAGTTCTCACTCGTTTGAACTCAAAATTGGGTGTTTAAAATCTCGTTGGAAAGCTAACACCCTGAACTTAATTTTAGGCACAAGTTTTGCATGATTTGGTTAATATTTGAATTGTGAAATTGCATTTAAATTTCACACGTCTGCAGAAAAATATGAATAGTAAATTTATTTGAATAAAATAAAATGCAATATCATAATTAAATATTAATCAAAGTTATTTAATGCCTAAAATAATTCCAACATATTATAACTCATATGCTTGATGATTCTATGTATGATTAGAATTGGCATGAATATTTTAGGGTGTAAGCATCTAGAGACTTTCTAAGAAATAGAGAGTGTATTGTTTATCCCTTAGCTAATTAATTATTCCGTGATAAACTTTGAGATTTATTACCTTTAAGGCTAATAAAAATAAAACACTTGTTTATAATAAAAGACATTATAAAAGATACAAGTGGGTTGGGACCAAGGGGTTAATAAAACTTTCCAAACTAAAGTTAATTTAACCAAAGGTATTTTTTTTTTTTGAAAAACCAAGGTATTACTTGAGTTAGATAATGATTTGGTTTCTTCCTTCACTCACTACATTTTTATAGCCAAAAGGAAAAGCTGTGAAGATATCTAGATAATCATTTACTCAAAGCTTACCTTAAAGCATATTTAAAGTGTTGGACTAATTTGGAGGATTTATTGTTTATTCCTGTCACCAAGGCAATAAGAGCCTAAGAGGTAAGGGTATTTAAGAGAGTTCGCTCCACCCTCCCTCTGAGGAATTTTCAATGGAGGAATCCATTTGACAGTTATTCACTTAAACTTGCTAAAATCCTCAAGAATAATTTAAGTCTAAAATTTGCCTCCCATTGTAAAGTATAGACCCAAAGGGCTTAAACCGTATTGGCAGGACTAGGCTTTACCAAACTGACCAGTATCAATTTGTCCCTAAATCGTACTATTGACAATGGTTTGACTTTTCTGAGTCATAAGACGCATCGACCCTTAAGCGTGGTCTTATAACTTAGTGTAAAAGATTGGGTGTCCACAAGGACTAGCATAAGCTATGGCATGTTTGATTGCCCAACCCAATGATCAAGGAATTGTGATTTATATCATAAATTGGTTGGGAACCTACCTAATTATCGTATTTTATAACGACCGGCCGTAGTCGGAGTTATGAAATGATGATAATGTGATCCTTGCCCACAAGAATTCCATTATATTGGGGTTGATGCGATTTGCTTAAAATTTTAAAAAATTGAGTGGGAGCAACTTCATAATATTAAAAGCCCATGTTATTATGAAACATTAATGAAAATATATTCCTAATTTTAACATTTTCTATTAACAGATGGGTTAAAATATTTCACAAACATTCAAATGGAAAACAGAGTATCACTTCATTCCATCCTTGATGAGCATAAGCTCAAAGGGGACAACTACAATCACTAGTTTAGAAACCTTAAAATTATCTTACGACAAGAAATATTTTTATATGTTCTTGAAAAACCATTTCCCCCTGAACTCGCAGAAGATGCTGACCAAGATACATTTGATGCTTGGAAGAAACACGTCGATGATGATGAGCAAGCAGTTTGCATAATGTTTGGCTCTATGTCGGACGAACTTCAGAAAGCTCACGAAGATATGGATGCTCAAACCATCATCTTTCACTTGAAGGAGTTGTATGCAACTTCCGTTCATACCGTAAGATTCTAAGTGTCATGTGCCTTATTCCAAACAATATATAAGGAAGGATCTGTTAGTGGACATGTGCTTAAGATGATTGGCCATATTGAAAAATTGGCCAACCTCGAGTTCATCATGGATCATGAGATAGGTCACGATCTAATTCTTCAATCCTTACCAAAAGAATCCACTGACTTTATTATGCAGTTTCATCTATCTGATAAAGAAGCTACTTTAGCAGAATTGTACAATCTGATAAAGCAAGCAGAGAAGGAATTGAAACCGGAGCTTAAAACCTCCTTCATGCTTACGGGTACGGACCTGAAGCCACGAGGCCCAAAGAAAAATAAGGCCAAGGCCAAGGCTCCAGATCACCTAAAGCCCAATGGTAAGGTGGAGAAGAAAAAGGGAAAGGGGAAATGTTTCTTTTGTGGAAAGAAGGGTCATTGGAAGAAAGACTGCAGATCCTTGAAAGCCAAGGAAGCTAGGGAAGCCCAAGAGGCCAAGAAACCCAATGCTTCATGTTTGTTGTATATGATTGAACTATATTCTCAAAACTCTGAATCTTCTACTTGTGTGCTTGACACCGGTTGTGGGACTCACTTGTGTAACAATGTGCAGAGCCTGAGAAACAGTAGAAGACTCTGTCATGGGGAGGTTGACTTACGCATGGGTAATGGAGCAAAACTGGATGCATTGTGCGTCCCGAATGGTTTAGTTTTAGACTTAGAAGATTGTATTTATGTACCTTCTCTAGTAAAGAACATCATTTCAATTTCTTATTTATGTAATAAAGGATTTTCAAGCCTAATATGTTGTAAAGAATGTTCTATTTATTTCAATGAAATAAAATATGGAGATGGTATTTTGAATAATGGTATCTATGTCTTACTGTAGGAAACATAAATCGGCGACGCTGTTCTAGGCTCGCGGCCTAGTTGGGAGTACGGAATAGCCCACGGGGGAACTAAATCGGAGAAATAACATGGAGTCGCCACCCAGTGTGAACTGTGAAAAAGATTTAAGGCCGCACTCACCCCTCGCAAGGGAAGACCTCAAACCATTGGGTTCGGAATGGTCCATTACTTATGCCACTTGTAATGAAAGGATTTGTGCAATAATCTAACCGAGTCTACGCAACATACATTCTCAAGAGTGCCCTATGTCTAAGTTTACGTACATGAAAATAAAACCAATATCTAAGTTTGCATGCATAAAAGTAAGTCATCATAATGACAAACACACAATAGCACACAATAATCTCATGAACATATTGAATTATCAAACGCGGAAAAAAAATAATAACCTAAACATAAACATTAATTAAATTCCTAATGCAAAAGAAATAACTAATCATGCTCGGAAATAACCAACTAAATCATGCATAAAAGGAAATAACATACTAGATGACTAAATCGTAAAAATAACATACTAAATGACTAAATCATGCGTAAACATTAAATTGGATGAAACAAAATATGTGTGTCTCTCAAGTGGTACGTGAAGTTGTTTCCCAAGTACAAACCGCACTACCGTCCATTCGGATTCGGCTACGGAATTTACGTCTGGGTTTCCATCCGATATACCACGAGAGATAACATATATTTCATTCATCCCATGGTCATAGCATACACCAATCAACAATACTCATGCGAAGTAAAATAAGAAGATAAATAAAAAAAATAAAGGAGAATAAATAAAAAGGATGCCCTCAGGTCTAACCTCTTAAGTCATCTCTTGGAAGTGCGCTACGCGGTTGTCTGAAGGTTTAATGCTCCGTAACTTTTCCGATTTACTAGTTCTCTGTTTTCCTTCGTTGCCTCGCTGTTTTGGGCTGCTGTTTTCTCTGTTTTCTTCACTATTTTGGATGATTTTTGCTGCTATTTCAGGTGGTTGTTTAGGGGGCAGTTTTGGGACTGTTTTAGGGATGATTTGGTCTCGGTTAAAGGCTTATTTTTGGTCTTAGTTTTAGGGTAATTTGTTGATGGTTGAATCTGTCAGGTAATGAGTGTGTTGCTGCGCTTGTGAGGGTTGAGAGGCTGGTTTGCTGTGTCAAAAGGTGGTGTGTGCGTGGGCTGTGAAGAAGCAGCGTGTGTGCCTTGATAGTGGGTGCAGAGTGCTCGGCTAGTGAGGGTTTAAGGGCTGCAGAGTGCTCGGCTAGTGAGTGTTTAGAGGCTGCAGAGTGCTCGGCTAGTGAGTGTTTAGGGGCTGCAGAGTGCTCGGCTAGTGAGTGGACGTGAATATGTGGGTTTATTTGGCTTATATGTGTTGGTTAGGTACGTGATTTGAATGGCTGTTGATGTTGGATAGGTACGTGCATGGGCAGTTTGCTAGGGACGTGAGGTCTTAGGATTATTTTGTTGTTTCTTGGTTGAGGGTCTTGTGGGCTGTGTATTTTAGGGTTTTAGGGTTATTGTTGTCTGTGTGTTTGGTCGGTTTGGTTGCTTATTGAATGAGGGGGCTGTGTCGGTGATGAGAGAAGTTATTAGTTTAGGGTTTTTGTGTAGGGTTAGTGAGCAGTGAAGAGAAGGATGATGGAGGTGAGAAGGATAGGGGCGTGAATGGTTAGGGTTTCTTTTGTTTTTATGTTGGCTGGCAGCGTGGGCTCCTTCTTTGATTTTTGTTGTCGGTTTGTTGATAGTTGAAGGGGCTTCTGCTTGAAGAATGAGAGAGGCTGAGCGTGTCTAGGAGTGGGGCCGAGTGGTTGTGGGAAGAGCGAGATTTAGGGAGAGAGTCGTGTAGAGAGAAGATAGAGAATATGGTTTTAGAGAGAGAGGTGTGGATATGGTGAATGAGGTCTAGGGGTGTGAAGGGTTGGTTTATGCTTCTTTTTATAGGCAAGGGTTAGGGTTATCCTTATGCGAATAAGGAAATAATATTGTGTAATTATGGGGGGATATTTAATTTGTGTATCACAAGGAAATGATCTCTTCATTTTATGAAGGTAAGTTGATTTGATTTGATTTGATTATTTAGTTTAGGAATGTGATTTAATTTAATTAGGAAGGTGATTTATGGGATTTGATTTGATTTCTTTAATTCGGGAAGGGGATTTGTTTAGATTTCAACATGTATTTAATGTGTTAATTTTTATTTTGAATGTTTTTGGGCGTGAGTTTGGTGGTTTGGGCGTGACTTTGGTGTTTTTTAGTGGGCTCGGTGTGTGGCTTGGTATATGTGGGCTCGGTGTGTGGCTTGTGGGGGGTTTTGGGCCAAGGCTAACAGTTAAAACAGAGGTTCAGCGAGCAAACCCAAAGTTAGGCAAGCGAATTAAATCCAACAAGGTGTCAATTTTTGACTTTTCCCTTCCGACGTCCGTTTCCCGCGACTTCCACGACTTAAATGGTAGTGCCTCCATGTGAGACTCATCATCGGGACTTATATGCAAAAATGCAGTGCCTACAGTCGCCCTCACTTTGATGGGACTTGTGCAGTGTGTGACAATGACAATCCTATCAAAGTTATGCAATGCATTTTTACTTACGTGGCTCGCCAGCTGTTGCTTAACTTGATATCCTGAAATGCTTTGACCTTTGGGCTTTGTTCCCAAACTGTATTGAATATGGTCTTTGTTCCCGAACTATGTTGAGAGAGGGCTTTATTCCCCTGGGTTTTATTCCCGAACTGTGTTGAGAGTGGGCTTTGTTCCTGAATTGTGTAGATTGTGGGGGTTCCTCGGGCTTTGTTCCCGAACTATGTTAAGATAGGGCTTTATTCCCCGGGCTTTATTCTCGAACTGTGTTAAGATATGGCTTTATTCCCCTGGGCTTTAGTCCCGAGCTGTGTTGAAAGTGGGCTTTATTCCCCTGGGCTTTGCTCCCGAACTGTGTTAAGATACGGCTTTATTCCCTTGGCTTTGTTCCCGATCTGTGTTGACTGTGGGCTTTGTTCCCGAACTGTTGATTGTGGGCTTTATTCCTTGGCCTTTGTTCCCGATCTGTGTTGATTGTGGGCTTTGTTCCCGAACTGTTGATTGTGGGCTTTGTTCCCGAACTGTTGACTGTGGGCTTTATTCCCTGAGTTTTGTTCCCGATCTGTGTTGATTGTGGGCTTTGTTCCCGAACTGTTGATTGTGGGCTTTATTCCCTGGGCTTTGTTCCCAATCTGTGTTGATTGTGGGCTTTATTCCCTGGGCTTTGTTCCCGATCTGAGTTGATTGTGGGCCTTATTCCAGAACTGTTGATTGTGGGCTTTATTCCCTGGGCTTTGTTCCCGATCTGTGCTGATTGTGGGCTTTATTCCCTGGGCTTTGTTCCCGATCTGAGTTGATTGTGGGCTTTGTTCCCGAACTGTGTTGATTGTGGGCTTTATTCCCAAACTGTTGATTGTGGGCTTTATTCCCTGGGATTTGTTCCCGATCTGTGTTGATTGTGGGCTTTATTCCCGAACTGTTGATTGTGGGCTTTATTCCCTGGGCTTTGTTCCCGAACTGTGTTGATTATGGGATTTATTCTCTTGGCTTTGTTCCCGAACTGTGTTGATTATCTTTGCTGATTTTTCATTTTCTTCAAAACCTGCGAACAAAACAAAATAAAAATTACGTGCATGTGACGTGTATGCATGTATGCATGGATGTGTTTCCTATTCTGATGGGTTAGGTCTTCCTTGTGCTCCTTGGTGTCTTTCGTCTATAACTGTCTTTGGTCGTCCCCTGGGTCTGTTTACGGTTTATTTCTGTCAATTCCCTTCTGGTGATTGCTTAGTTTTCTTTTGTCTCATAACTCAAGTTCCCGTTATGTCCCTCATTTGCGAGGTGGTAGATTGGTCGCCCCCAGTCTTGGTTTAGCTTTCTGCTCTTCATTGCTTGCATTAAGTCAAAGTAGATCTTCTGATGTGATGTTGCATATCAACATTCTGTATTGCCTCTCACGAGATAATCCTGATAGCTAAACATATTTTCGTCATCAATGGATGCTTCGTGTCGAAACCAGAGAACCTTCAAAGTACTTAATACACTCAAATCTGATCGTCTGAATGAGTGATCTGAACTAGACTCCTAGTGTGTGTGCCAAGGCTCTTTTCCAGCTTAATCCTTGAGTAAGTCAACTCGATGATTTTATCTCGGAGAATTGGATCAGTGGGTCTAACCAACTTGGATGTCTTGATCATACTCTGTGATTACTTCCTCGTACTCAACATGATATGGTTTTCTTCTTTTTTCTTTTGTCTCTTTCTTTTCTTTCTTTTCATTTTGAACGTTTTTTGTTCTTTTTCTCTTTTTTCCTTTTCTTTTTCTTTTTCTCTTTTTTTTTTTGACACACCTACCCTTTAAGGTAGCATTTCTCCTCATGGTGGTCCTAATACTCGCCCATAGGTAGCTTCACGCTTATCGGTTATAGGCGGTCTATTTTTTCTTTTCTTTTTAGAGACTTTTTCTTCGTTTCCAACCATATCACGTATCGTAACATAAGTAAACCAGGATGGACATCTAAGAAAACGGTCATTCACTGATCCGCCATCTCCCTAACTAGTCATCTCGCCGACTACTCAGGCTTCTACTACTAAGATCCCGTAATCAAGTGCTCGCGAGTCTATTTGAGATCAACCACTCAAAATACCGGATGAGAGTATATCTTGCACATATCATTTCTAAGGTTCCAACCTAGGACAAATAATTTCATCATCGAACTAATGCTTTAACTATTGAGGAAAAACTCGAACAAGTAGGCAAAATCAATGTCTTTATTATCAAAAATGCAGGATTGTAATAAAATAAACCAGGGAAAACATCTTCATTGTCTGTGGCATTGTCTTATTCCTCAGTCTATGGTTCTTCACTATTGTCATCTTCTATCTCCATGCAAGAAGCTCGGTGGTTGAGAGTTTGGAGGACAAAGGTTTCGGGTAGGCTAGAGTTGATCATGTAGGTGGGTGGTGGAACGGAGTGGTAGTTAGGTATATGGTTCATGTGTGTGTTGGGTTGTTCTTTTTCCGGATCGGGAATTTTATGGCAGTCAATGAGGTTTTGGATCTCATGCCTAAGGCGGGTGCAGTTGTCGGTGTCATGGCCTTTTTCCTGATGGAAGTAACAGTACAGGTTTAGGTTGAGGTGTGGTGGCACAGGGTTCGGAAATGGCCTAGGTTCCAAAGGTTTTAGAAGTCCTTGCATCTACAGCTTTTCAAACACCTTTGACAAAGGTCTACCGAGATTGGAGAATCACATGTTTCTGATGGTAGCGACCTCAGCAGTAGCGGGCTTGGTCTCAGAAGGCCCCCCAAAAGTCCTTCTATTCTGGCCATAAAAATTTATGTTCTCAGCTTCTTCCTCTTCAATGTCCATGACAGTTTCCCTCAACTGTCGAAAATCAGCAATCATCGAAGTCATCCTCCTCAGCTTGCCATAAATGGAGGGCTTAGTGTCTTTGATGATCATCTTGATCTGGTCCTTCTCCGAGGGCTGAGTTTGTATTTTCAGAAGCTGGCTCCTCCAGCGATCCACATAATCCTTGAAGCTCTCATCCGGCTTCTGTTTGGTATTCTCCAAGTCGCGAAGCGACAAGTCGATCTCCAAATCCGTGACATACTATTTCAGAAAGGCTTCTGTCAGTTCCCTCCAATCTTCTTTAACCTTCATTTCAAGGCCATGGTACCACACTACGGGTGCCCCTTCAAGCGACATCCCAAACATCTTTTGAACCTGACACTGCGACAGGCCCACTGAACTCATCACTGAAACATATTGTCGGAGATGGACCCTCGGATCCCCGTTCCTGTTGAATTTGGCTATGTCATGCATCTTGAACTGAGCCGGCAGCTGCTCCTCAAAATTCATTGCCTCATAATCCAACAAATCCTCATGCTTACCCTTCAGCTTGCGGGTGACTGATTCCACCTGATCACGGAGTTTCTGCAATTCGGCCTGAGACCCGGCTATCCTTCATGCGGCATACTCAGCCATGTCATCATCAAAGATGGGGACATCAGCATTCAACCCGCTCGGAGGGCCCTCACGCCTCTCATTCTTAGAGCCTCCCGCAGTGCGGGGCACAGCCATATTAGTCATAGCAGTGGTCAAAGCTTGCAGTTGCTCGGTAACCTTAGTGAGATTAGCTTCCAGTTGATCCATACGAGATCCCTCGTTAACTGACTCGCTCATGTTCGCTAATGGCCTTTTGATGAGTCTTCTCTCTTCCCTAACCCAACAGATATCTATGATGTCTTTTAAAACCCTGATTCAGCATGTATGCGTGCGATGCATGGAATGTGTAAGTCGGCCCATTATCATTTTAAAGCATTCAATCATACTATTGCGCGGTGCAAACTTGTCCCAGTTGAAAAGGCCCAACAGGTTTACACATTTGCGATAACATGGCTAAACAACTTCAAATAATAATGGGCCTAAACATAAAATGGCCCATTGGCATTTTAGAAGCTTTTGGCCCAATTGCCACAAAGCACGGACTCGTCCCAGTTTAAATGGCCCAGCAAGCCCATACCTCATGACAAAAGGTTCAACTGAACCCAAATGACGATGGTCATAAATGCAAGCATAAATGAATAGTTTCTATATGGTCCTACAACTACAGTTCATGTGCGGGTTTATGGGGGTGCAGACAAAGGCTCCCGCTGATGAAGGATTGCCCACAATTAGGTCTCCCCACTCAAGGGTCCGAGCGATCAAGTGAACGCACCTTTTTTATACCTTAAGGTACGTGCCAACGAGTTATGATGCGTGACTGACTGTCCGATGGATTTCCTATTGAAGATTCCCCAGAGGAAGGGTGGAGCGGACTCTCTGAAATACCAAGAATCTTAGGCTCTTATCGCCTTGGTGACAGGAATAAACAATAGGTCCTCCAAATTAGTCCATCACAATAAGCTTCGAGTAAATGATTATCTAGGTGCCTTCACAGCTTTTCCTTATAGAAAAGTAGTGAATGAAGGAAGATTCCAAACCATTACTTAGCTCTAATAGTGTCTTTGATTAAACCCCTTTCAACCCACGGTAGGCACGGTTAATTAAAGCACAAATCACAAACATTACAAGACATTATTTCGGGGCCGTTCTCTATCCCCAGTGGAGTCGCCAGACTGTAGGACACAGAAATCGGTGATGCTGTTCTAGGCTCGCGGCCTAGTTGGGAGTACGGAATAGCCCACGGGGGAACTAAACCGGAGAAATAACATGGAGTCGCCACCCAGTGTGAACTGGGAAAATGATTTAAGGCCGCACTCACCCCTCGCAAGGGAATACCTCAAATCGTTGGGTTCGGAATGGTCCCTTACTTATGCCACTTGTAATGAAAGGATTTGTGCAATAATCTAACCGAGTCTACGCAACATACATTCTCAAGAGTGCCCTATGTTTAAGTTTACGTACATGAAAATAAAACCTATATCTAAGTTTGCATGCATAAAAGTAAGTCATCATAACGGCAAACACACAATAACACACCAATATCTCATGAACATATTGAATAATCAAACCCGAAAAATAAATAATAACCTAAACATAAACATAAATTAAATTCCTAATGCAAAAGAAATAACTAATCATGCTCGGAAATAACCAACTAAATCATGCATAAAAGGAAATAACATACTAGATGACTAAATCGTAAAAATAACATACTAAATGACTAAATCATGCGAACATTAAATTGGATGAAACAAAATATGTGTGTCTCTCAAGTGGTACGTGGAGTTGTTTCCCAAGTACAAACCGCACTACCGTCCATTCGGATTCGACTATGAAATTTACGTCTGGGTTTCCATCCGATATACCACGAGAGATAACATATATTTCATTCATCCCATGGTCATAGCATACACAATCAACAATACTCATGCGAAGTAAAATAAGTAGATAAATAAAAAAATAAAAGAGAATAAATAAAAAAGGGTGCCCTCAGGTCTAACATCTTAAGTAGTCTCTTGGAAGTGCGCTACGCGGTTGTCGGAAGGGTTAATGCTACGCAACGTTCCGATTTACTGGTTTGCTGTTTTCCTTCGTTGCCTCGCTGTTTTGGGCTGCTTTTTTCTCTGTTTTCTTCACTGTTTTGGATGATTTTTGCTGCTGTTTCAGGTTGTTGTTTAGGGGGCAGTTTTGGGAGTTTAGGGATGATATGGTCTGGGTTAATGTAAGGGGTTATTTAGGGGGTGAGTCCGGTAACGCAGCGGAAGCGGTGAAAATCCGATTTTCAGATTTCAAAACTTTTTCTCGGATTAATTAAATAAACATATTTATTTAATATTCCAATAATCAAATTATGAAAATAAATTCAATAAAACAATTTTAAGTGAATTTACCAAATTACCCTTGCTTTGTATTTTTGTCCGTTTTAGTCCGAAATTGATCCAATCAATTTTGAATGATTCTAAATCATTTCTAAGATGAACTTATGATGTTCAAAACATCAAAACACCAAAGCAACCAAAATCCCCAATTTCTTACTCAAAAAGCCGTGAGCACCATTTGGTGTCCAATTTGTGCATTTTGCACTTTCATGCTTCAAGACACATCAAATGATATCCAATCAACATGAAACTTTATATGCATCATACACACATAAATACACAACATATATGAAAACCCCCAAATTTGGAATAGTTAAAAACCCTAATTTTTCAATTTCCTCAAATTGGACAAATTAGACCAAATACATTAAATCAATTACTTCAAT